>PVJH01007625.1:0-91400 GCA_004026705.1 Nesogale talazaci | reverse complement strand
CCCTCTCTCCCTTTCCCCCTTGTCTTGGAATGACAACTACATCCTTGGGCTTGGCTTGTGACTCGCCCAATTTCCTGTACCTCAGCTCACGAAGTGTGAGGTCAGTGGCTTTCTTCTGTACCTACTATGCTGATTATACTGACCTCAGGTGACTCAGGTGGTACTTGACCTTTTGTGACTGGTTAACTTTGCATAGCAGAGTTTCCTCTAGCTCTTCCCATGAGATGTGCTTTTTAGTGATGCACATTACTCTGTTGTGTGTATATGCCACAATTTTTTAAGCCACTTGACTATCAATGGAAATTTAGGTTGTTTCCAAGTCTTTGTGATTGTGAATTGTGCCGCAATAAACATTGGATGACTTGTCGTGGTCTTTTTCTTTTCTCTTCTGAGTATATGCCCAGTAGAGGGATTGCTGGGTTGTAAGGTAACTCAATTCCCATTTGTTTTAAATATCACTCCATGGCTTTCCACATGGCTGAAGGTAGCTATATGACCACCAACAGTGGAGGTGAGTTCCTCTCTTGCCATATCCCCTCCAACATTTGTTGCTCTCTGATTTTCTGATTTGGGCTTTCCTCAAGGGTGTTAATTGTTTTAATTCATTAGTTTTAATGTTTAAATGGTTAGTGATCAGAAACAGTTTCTGATAGGTTTATTGAACATTTGGTTACCCTCACTAGGAACATTTGGTTTCCTTCACTAGGGATATTTCCATTCAGGTCTTTTGCTCACTTCCTCAGGGGGTGCATTGTTTTCTTCTTTTTAAAGGATAAGGCGGTATTTTAGATTTTGGTAACAAGCGCTTTGTCTGTTATGAAATTGCTAAATACCGTCTCTCAGTCTGTGGGTTCTCTTGTTACTCTCTTGGTGAACTCTTTCGACACACAGAGATATCTTATCCTTTTACCTTAATTGCTATCAAACTTCCTCTGATAACTGCTTTTGCTGTATCTCATAGGTTTGGGTATGTTGTATTCTCATTCTCATAAGTTTCTAGAAATTTACTAATTTCCTCACTAATCTAGGCCAGTACCCATTTGTGTTGCAGAAGATGATTATTCTCCCTACAGCTGTTTGCCCTTGTTTTTCTACTCTTCCTTTTGCTGATCTCCAGCTTTATGACTTGTTAATCCAAGAGGGACATCTGAGTGATCTCTATGTGTTTGATTTTACCCAGGCTCCACTTGTGTCCCAGCAAATGGTCTATTTTCAAAAATGAGCTATGTACACTTGAAAGGAATATGATTTTTTTGCATTTGGATGGAGAGCTCTATATCAGGTACATTCACCTATTTGTAGTGCTTAGCTCTGTAGCCTTCTTTCTGAGCTGCTTTCCCAGTGACTTAGCTTTCTCTGATAGCGGTGTATTAAAGTCACCTACTAAGATGGTTGAGGCTGTGGTTTCTTTTTTGATCTTTTGAATAAATTGATCAATTTCACGAATTTCTCTTGTTAGGCACATATATATTTACTAAGCTTATTGGTCCTGTTCTACTATCGTTTGAGTATCTTCAAGTCAATTTTGTCAGAGATTAGGATTGTGTTTTTTTAAGTTGCCATTTGCCTGGTATATTTTCAGCCAGGATTTTATTGTTAGGCTGTTTTTGTCTACAAGATTAACATGTATCTCTTGCAGGCAATCAATTGATGGGTTATGTTTTCCAAGCCAGTCTGCTAACCTCTGTCTTTTAGTGGGTGAGTTCAGGCCTTGGATATTCAGTTATTACCACCATTTGTGGAAACCATGATGCTGTCATTTAGTACCTTTTGTATTGGGTGTTTTTCTATCTCCCTTCATATCAGTGTGTTGTATTTACATGAGGGACTTCATTCTTGCCTTCTTCTCCCACTAAAGCAACCTTATCTTGGTCATTGTTTACAACATTTTGAGTTCTGGATGAAGTTGTGCCATATGACAGATTCCTGCTAGTGCTTTATCTTCTGATCACAGTGAGTTGGCAAGGATTTTCTACAGGGGTGGTCTTATGGCATATTTTGTGTGTTTTTCCTTGTCCACTATTTAAATAGATAATTTGGCCATGTAGAGGGCATTTTTTTCATAGTTGGCATTTTTTTTCTTTCCACTTTCAGAAGATGTCAGTCCACTCTCTCCTCCTCTTGATGGTATCTGCTGAACACATTCTTACCTGAACATCATTGCATGTGACTGCCTTTTTTTCTCTTTCTGTTCTTAATATTTTTTGCTTTTCTTCAAAGTTGGATAATTGAACTATTATGTGCCTTGGTGAGTTCGTCCTGGGGTTTAGTCTAATCGGTATCCTCTGTGCTTCCTGTCTGAATGCCTGATTCTCATTCATTAAGTAAGGAGTTTGCTTCCAGGAATTCCCTCTCTAATTTAGTTGTTGACTTCTTCAGTATGTTTTGTTCTGGTAAACCAGCAGTTTTATTATAGTTATGAAGTAGCAATAAATATAATTTTATGGTTGGGGGCATTACTACAATGTATTAAAGTGTCACAGTATTAAGAGGGTAGAGAACCACTGTAGTCGACCAATTTTTCAAATATTGTTCCTCTCCATAATATCTAGCATTGTTCCCAGGTTTTCTTGTGCCTTTTTGATTATCTTGTTTGACTGTCTTTTCCCATTTGTTGAAGTCTGCCTGATAATCCTCAAGATCGCTGATACAATTCTCTGAATCTTCAAGTCTGTTGGTGAGGTCCATTATCTTGTGTTTTTGATTCTGTTACTTCATCCATTGGTTCTTATATTTCCCTTTGGTGTGTGCACTTCATCCCCTCTATCATTGCATCCTTATTCTGTATTGCCTCCCACAGTGCTTCCCACATTACTCCATTAGCATTCTGAAGATTTCTTTTTGTTTCAGAACAAAATCTGTTTCGTCTAGGTGCGTCTTTAGGTTAAGAACTTCTGCTGTTGCATTTTCTTTTTCTTGTTGAGGGTGTGTGTTGAGGCATGTTGCTGTCTGCATGTCATTTTGGAAGAACTTGGTGCCACGTTCCTGGGTGCACGTTCCTGAGCTCTTGTTCTGTGTGGCTGTTAAGGGTTGTTTTGAGGACAACCTGTGGCCTACTGTGGTAGTGGATCAGACTGCTTTGTAAGTGTCATGCCCTGGTGACTTAGTGGCTAAAGGCAGTGGGCAGGTGAGAGGAGGCTCAGAGGGTGTGCCGGCAACAATTGGTATGCCACTTGTTGTGGGTTGTGTGGGCTTGAAAGGTGTACATGAGCCTGGTCCGGACTGTCTAATCACAATTTTCAGTCTTTTAAAGACTCTGTGGAGACTCAAACTCATAGAAACTGTTTCTGGCTTGGGCTGTGACTTTTCACACCTGGCTTTTCCTGTTTTGATTATATGTGCTGCCCAAGTGAGCATACTTTACTGTTTTATTATATTAAAATCCTAGGCTGTGCTCTAAAGATTAGAGTTCTGCCTGTCTTGTTTTGTTGATATTATCCTAATATAGCAGAAGCAGGCTTCTGTTGGATTGCATTCAAGATTATGCAAAGGAACATAGCCTGGAATTGTGTTTTATTTTATTCTACTTTTGTTATTTATTTTTTTTTATTAAGAGATCTTTGGGGGGAGGCTCTTATAACAATCCATACATCATGTAAGTGTTTTTAATTTTTTTCTTTTTATAATAGACTTCTGGGGTGCCCTGGATCAGGACTGTGCTATGCTACGCCCCAGGGAAAGGGAACTTGATTCTCCTAGTGACTTGGGATCTACTGGATCTGAAGTCTCCTTTGGGGATCCTGCACAGCTATGTCACAGGTAAATATCCCAGGGACTCCTCAATTATCTATCATTACCCATTCTGACATATGTGGAGATGGGGAGAGGGGGAAAGTTGATGGCTAATAAAGTCACTCTGTTTCTGGCTGGAGAGGGAAGATGCCAAGCCTGAGAATATAGGAGCAGGATGTATAGCAGAGAGGGGATCTCTAGTGTGAGGTCTTGTGGGTAGTTCTCAGGGGTTGTCTTTGTGGCTGGGAATAAGATCACCTTTAGACAGTATCCTGGGGGAATTACTGCATGCTGCGAGTCTTGGATCTTGGGCATAGAAAGAGGTGATGGATGTTAACCTGCTGTATTTGTTGAGGAATTAGCAGAGTCCACAGGCAGACGCAGTGAATTTAGAGCATTTTGGTAAGTTCTTGGATCCTTCCATGGGCAAAAGTTATAGTGGGTGGTCTGTACCAAATCCTAGTCCACTGAACCTACTTTTAGCATCTAGTCTCCCTATATTGACCTCTTAAATTTCTGATCCAACAAGGAATACTGCGTGGGTGATTCTACCTTGATTCTGCCATCTTGACTCCTCCTTCCATACTTGTTTGTTGTAGCAGTCACAGGAAACTAACTCTATCCCTAATAAGAAGACTTCACAAATCAGGAAACCCACATGTAGAAGTAGGAGTTAACCGTGCTTTACATCAATTCCCTGGGGCTAATATGGATAAGCTTCAAACCCACAACCTTAGGTCTGGCTCATGGAGAGGCCTAATTTTCACAGGGGAACATGTCTGCCCAGGATCCCTATAAGAATTCATTGAGTTACAGGCTATACCCATCAATGCACCACTTGGGCTCCTCCTACTAAAATAGCATAGGTATTGAAAGGAATCACCATGAAGAAGAATGGCTTTGGCCCTCATACGATCCATCCAGACCTGGTTAGTACTCACATATCCAATTTTAATAGTAAATTGAATGTTAGAGTCATATCCTGAGAACATTATGGAATGTGGGGGTATAGACTTTTCAAAGATGAGGGCTAGTTCACCTCCCTAGTCAAGCTTCCCAGACTTAGCAAAAGTGCAGCTCAGGGTGCAAAGGACCTAGAATTGATTTGTGAAGCAGGGGGTCATAAGTTTCAGGTATGGTTTCAAGATCCATTGTAGCATTAAAGGCTATGGGTCTATCTTCGAAATTCTCCTAAAAATTTCTTGAAAGTGAAACCCATCTGGGAATGCCCGAGTAGTACAAATGTTAAGCATTCAATGACTTGCTGAAAGTTTGGTTGTTCAAATATCATCAAATTCATGTCTGCAGAGTAACCTGGTGCTTCACTCCTGAAAGGTCCAAGCTCTGAATGCCCCATGGGATAATTCCACTCTGTACACATGGGATCAGGTTCTGACACAAGAGTCAAAATCAACTTGGCAACAACTAACAATAAAAACAAGACCCATCCCCAAGGATGATATTCACACTTCGAATAGCCACCACAGAGAGACTACATGGCCAGCCCCAACATAAGACACTGTGTCCTCTCACTGACCCATAGTGCTATGGAAAGGCAATACCAGAAACAGAGGGAGTGAATTGTGTCTGATGTGACCCCACCACATCAGGACAAAATACAAAGGGCAGCAAGGGGCAAAAAGGAGTGAAGTCCTTAAAAAATCCCAAAGCGCATGGCACTTCATCAGACTCAATGAAAAACATTCATGAAATTCAACAGATGGACCTAGAACTATTTATAGGCTTTTCTTTTTGTTTGTTTTTGTTCTTCATATCCATCTATATACAAGAAGCAGGATAAACAATTCTGAGGAGAAAACAATAGGACTGACAATTTCGGGGCAGGTGGGGGAAAGAATGGGGGGAGCCAACGAACCCATGGACCAAAGGGACAGAAAGTGATCTAAAATAGATGGCAAGGAGGATGTATGATGCCTGGTGGGGTTTGATCAAGTGCAATGTAGCTGAGAGAAATTGCTGAGAGCCTAATGAAGGTTGAACATAATAAAAGTAAATAGAAGAAAAAACTAGGAGACAAAGGACATTTATGTAGGCACACATGCACGCATATACATATGTAAATATATTTATCTGTAACAATAGGGACATAGATCTATGTACATATGCGCTAAATATTAAGGTAGCAGGTGAACAATGGGTCTCTATTCAAGAACTCCCTCAACACAGAAACAGTTTGCTCTAATAATTTGACATTCTATGATGCTTACCTTCCCAACATGATCGCTGAAGACAAAGCTGGTGTATAAGTAAATGTGTAAAGAAAACTGATTGTACTTGGCTATTAAAGTTAGAGCATTTGGCGTCTTAAAGGCTTGAAGATAAACAAGCAACCTTCTAACTGAAAGCAAAAGAAAGTTCCCATGGAAAAAGCACACCAGCCTGTGTGACCATGAGGTGTTGATAGAATCAGGTATCAAGCATGAGAAGACCCAGAACAATCATGTCTATCTATGCAAAGGGAGAGTAGGCATGGCGTGGAGACCCAAAACCCATTTGTAGACAATTGAACATCCCCTCATAGTAGGATCACAAGGAAGGGATGAACCAACCAGGGTGCAGTATTGTACCAAGGAAACATACAACCTTCCTCTGGTTCTTTAATACTTCCTCCCCTCACCCTCACTATCATGACCCACATTCTACCTTGCAAATCCCACTAGACTAGACCATGTACACTGGCACAGATGAGCTCCCTCAGCACCCAGAATCTAGAACAAATAAACTCCTTATGAACAATAATGAAAGTAGTGATATCATAAGTGTAGGGGGAAGGTGGAGGGTCTAGAAGGGGGTACCCATACCAATGATTGACATGTAACACTCCCCTCCCAAGGGGGATGAACAAAAGAAACATGGGTGAAGGGAGACAGCAGCCAGGGAACGATATAGAAATAAAATTAATTCATATATTATCAAAGGTTCATGAGGGAGGGAAGATGGGAGAGTGAGGGAAAAAATGAGAAACTGACAACCAAGGGCTCAAGCAGGAAAAAAACTGTTTATAAAAGAATGATGGCAGCATATGTACCAATGTGTTTGACTCAATTAACGTATAAATTGTTATAAGAGCTATAAGATCCCCCAATAAAATTATCTTTTAATTAAGAGAGAGAGAAAGAAAGAGACCAATAAAGTTATTTTTTTAAAGACCCAATTGACTCCTAGAGAGCCTGTTGCCAGAGAAGTAAAACCCAATACTCATATAAGGAGCAAGATATCTGAGTGCCAGAGAGGCCGACTGGAATGACCATATTGTGGTGGTTGGCCCTGATCCCCTTTGCACAGACAAGGCACCCATTCCTTTGCTACTGGGATATCACTTCTAGCAGATAAAACTCCCTTGACTGGAGAGAACAGGGTCATCCAAGGCCATCTTTTCTCTCTACAGGTAGACCACAGCACCTCGACCTCCATGTAGAAAAGGTCCAAGACTCTCTGTAGGACCATCTGAGTCCTCAGTTGTAATCATATGATCACCATTTTCTGCTTCCTCGCCTTCCTTGTCTTCTTAGAGTTGTCTCCTAAGAGCAATTCACAAGAAACTACAAGTCGTTTCATAATAACACCTCACTGATTTGAAGTTTCTATCAAATACGCTCTCTGCATTGGACTGATGGTCTGAGGATGCTCCCACCTACTCAATTCCCCTCTGCAGAATGATGGAAAGTCAACATAGGGATGGTCCCAAGCAAAAATTTCTAGCATCATTTAGGGAAGAAGGCTATGTATAACCAGAGTCTCGTCTAGTCTATCGCATGCCTTGCAGACTAAAATGAAGCCAAGATTGCTGTGCCGAACTACAAGACACACATGTTGCCACCCAATCATTTTAAAAATGTCAGTTTAAAAAGATGCAGGGCACTTGGAACAGTGCCTCTATAAAGAGGAAACAAGATACTACCCCTTACATCTCTGCCTCAACCAACAGAAAGTGAATGTTGGAGCCCTTTCTCCACAAATCCACTCGCAAGCATCCTTCATGTCCTCTCATAATGGAGCAAAGCACTTGTATCTGAAATTAACATCTGAACAGGAAGATAGTCTAGGTTATGTTGATGGTCTCTGAATTTACAAGATTCATAACTATTCAACTAACTATTTCTTCACTCTACCTGCAGGTTCTTGGTGTATTTCTAAATTTTATCATGCATCATACTTTATTATAGTTATTTTTCTAGGGCCATGCTCAATGTTTTCTAAGACTCAGCTCTGATCCTTCCTCTGCATCTTGTCCCCATACACACTGATGGGACAGCAGACAGCGATAGCAAGTGGTCCAAAGAGGTGCCAGATCTGTGAATGGAACAATAGGGTGAATGTCTGGAAAGGTTATCTAGTCCAACTACTGTACTTTACAAATACGGGAACTGACACTCATCTGCCCAGGATCACACAGTTATCCGGAGAAAACGTCATCTTAAGCTACTTCTAAGTGGCAAACATTAGACCAACTGAAACAAACAAAACAAAAAATCAAAGCTCACTGCCATAGAGTAGATGCCAACTCATAAGGACCCTAAAGGAAAGGGTTTAACTGGTCTTTTGGGTTTCTAAGACTGTAATTCTTGATGGGAATAGAAAGTCTCATCTTTACCCCAACTGAAAAGCTATTTGAATAGGTTGTTGTGCATATGAATGTGCATACATTTGTGCAGGAGTGTATGTATGTGAAGAAACCTTGGCCTACTGGTTTCCAGTGTTTTCCTTGTCAATGTACAACACTGTTTGCCCCAATTTAGCTGCTAAGACTCATAAGCCTACATGGATCAAGCCCTTCTTTAAGGAAAATAAGGGAACAGAGGGGAAGAAGGAAAAAATATTCGCGCCCACCCAGGGATGCAAAAAAAAAAAAAAAAGAAGGAAAAAACAAATAGAAAGGGAGGGGTGAATGAAAGAAAGAAAGGAACAATACAGGAAAGAAAAAAAAATGAACCAAGTTCTTATTATTTATAAAGCCGGTAAGAAGACAGCCTTTCTCCATACTCTTTTCATTCTCAAAGGAAGTACACTTTTGTGACATTGTTTTTCTTCCAAGGCTACCTTTGATGTTCTTCCAGATGACATCTAGTTAAGATGAGCATCAAAGGCAGCAGGAGGCACCATATGATTTTGTCAGAGCCCAACTCTTACTAGCAATGGCCAAAGTAAGGGAGGGTCATTGTTTGAACAAGAAGGTCAGGACCTCCAGGAACTCTTAATGGAATGAATAGAAGAGGGTAGGGACGCTTTTTTTCTTGAACTTTTCTCACTTTTCCAGGAAATAACTCTTGTTACACTTTCTTTCTTCACTACATCTTACATCTCAAAAGGAGAACGATATCTCTCTCTCTCTCTCTCTCTCTCTCTCTCTCTCTCTCTCTGCCCACCCCCTTTTCACTTGGTGTGGTAGGAAACATGTAGTGCATGAGCACATATGCACAATAATTTATGCCGGCTATTGCCTTTGTATATTGGAACAAGTCAGAGTCCTTTGTGTAATTGCTTGATGAAACATTGCTGTGTGTTCTGTCAACACAAATTACATAGTTAATAATGAACACCATCCTCCCACTCCCACTGCCACACAAATGAAGAACACATGACCAGCCCTGTGAATCTGACTTCCAAGAGGAACATCCCAGGTCACAGCCTTCTCAACCCATCCTGCTCACCTGGCCTACAGCATTCTCAAGACCTTATCGCTTGCTTTCTACTTTCCAAGGACCGTTGCTAGGAGACAGAAGAGAAAACTGGACTGGTCTATTGCCTGCCCACTTCAGTTGCAGGAGGAACCAGACAGGGAGAGCCCAAAACATCACATCCAAGTCACAGAGATGGTCGGGGTCCTCAGAAAAGGACTTGTCTAAGGTGAGGCTCTTATTCCCAAATCAAGGAAGGGAGTTCTCACTCTCAGGGAGAGACTTTTTACTCTTTCTCTGATTTATTTTTTTATGATGATTGTCTAAAGTAGCAGAAAATGCACTCAACGAAAAGTATGGCAAAGGGAAGGCAAATATCCAGTTCAAGAAACCCTCTCTAAAGGGGAGATTGGAGAAGGAGAAAGAGAGGGCAAGTAGTTATCACAATCAAGTAAGAGGAGTTTCACTCTCTTAAGAAAATAGCATCTTCATAGGCTCCTTTGAAGAAGCACTGACACCTGCCACATTCAAACATACATACCCACTGTCTCTTCACACTGATAAAAATTTACCTGCTAGTTAAATCACAGTTTACACACCAATGGGATCAGGAAGGGCATTTCCTCCTGAAATGATACCAGCATTTGCTACCCTGATCAAGGGAAGAATCTGTTTATCACATAAACACCTTGGCCATTTTTTTAAATAACTAAGAACCCATAGCACTAAGGACTTTTTAAAAGACTGGAGCATTGTGCTTGCTTTGGCGGTACATATACTAAAAGACTGGAGCCTGGGGCAGGTTCCTTTTGGTAATGCAACAGAGCAATAAGGAGCAGGTAGTAATTGCTGCTCCCCACATGTTCTTGAAGACTTTGTGTTCCATGATTGAAGTGATGTGTCAACTTGGCTAGGTCACGATTCTCAGTGGCATGGCAGCTATGTAATGAAACAGTTGTCCTCCACTTTGTGATATAATCACTACCATAACATCATCGAACGTCATCAGCCAATCAATTGTCAAGGGCGCTTCCTTAAGAGTGTGGCCTGCCTCCAGTATCTAGGGATACTGTGGCAAAACTCACTCTTTTGTTTTGGTTTTCTCCCTCACTCTAGATCCTGCATATGGCTTGTCATCATCTGATTTCAGATTCTTGGAACTTGAGCCCGTAGTTACTCTATTGCCTGCAACCTTAGGATCCATTATCCTCAACAACCTGTTGTCAGTGCTTCCAAACTTGGGTTTTGTTAGCACCTACACTATGTGAGTCAGGAGAAAATGCCCATGTGAAGTTTGACCATGAACTTGGGGCTTGCCAGCCTCTACAATGCATGAGCCATTTCCTTGAGAATAATATTTCTCTCTGTATATAGCTATGAATCTATGTATAGAAGTATCTATATATATTTGTGCATGTGTGTTTGAGAAGAACCTGTTCCCTTCCAGTGTACAACACAGAATATATATAATATGCATCTATACATATCTTCTAGAAATGAAGAGAGAACATGGCATGAAGTGTCACCACCCTTGCTTCAAAGAAGTATTTGATGTGTGTATACATATCTAAGAACAGGAGATATGTACCCATATGTATTATATATCATATATACATAGGATTTATCGTATGTATGTATATGATTTACTGGTTTGAGTTTTCTAGAAAACCTATCCTAAGATCGGCAATGATGAAACCTAAGCAAAAAACCTGTCAAGCAGTAAGTAAATCCTCACTAAGCATCAGTCCACTGGACTCAAGGAAAAGTCTTCTCAGCCTGTTGAGTTACAGTTAAATTACATAATATTTTCCCTTAGAAATGTAGCCTAAAGAAAAGCTTTGAAGTAATAGATTCAGGGGCTGGGGGGAAACTTGGACATCACTAGCTTGGATATTCAGTTCACAAGAATAAAATAAGACAACTCCTCACAGGAATGAGATATTTTGCTCAAGGTCACTCAAATGGCTAATGACAGACTGAGTACAACTTAAGCAAGTCAAGTTGGTCCCTTAGACAGTCCAACTTTCAACCCAAGTTCTTGATAACATCAACCCAGAGAGGCTTGCAAAAAGACTTGGAAGCATCTAAAACGGACCCAAATGTTATCTGAGGTACAACAGTTATTTATAAGGCAGGATTATAGTGTTCCCAAATCCCCAACATATATTAATCACATAGATATAAAGACAGGCAATGGAATTCTTGAAACAATAAATCATTTTTAAAGCACTTCTAATATTTTTCATATACTTTTTTATAATTATGAATGCATTTCTTAAGCAAGCTTAATTTAAAAAAAGTCCCTTTTGTAGTATTCACAAGTAACTATAGCCTATGATGGAACACCTGCTATGGGTTAGGTGTTGAGCTGCTAATAACAAGGTCGGCAATTCAAGCTCAACAACTACTTCTCCATCAGAAGATGAAGCTGTCTGCTCTCACAAACAGGCATTTACAATTTTAAGACCTACATAGAATCACTGTGAATTAAAATCAACTTCATGGAAGTTGTTATTTTTGTTTAGAAAAGTCCAGCGTACTTTATTGAGTACTATTTGAATAATGTAACATTGGAATTTCCCATCAAGGTTACAGGTATTACATAGAATCATGTGTCAAAATTGCCAGCTTAAGGACTTAGTATTTTGCTTCCACGGCACATTATTTCTTGGAATACCAGTCAAAGGATTTGTATAAATTACCCTATGAATATAAACATATTCATAAGGTTCTTATTTGCAAGAATGACTCACCATTAGCAGAAAGCTGGGTCGTGAACACACACTTTAAGGCAGTAACTACTGAAAGCAGGACTGACTGATTAGATTGCAACAACATCTCTCCTGCCTGCTCCTGTCCTTGTTCTTGGAAATATTGACCTTCACCTCAAATTCTGCACATTGGGGATTCCTTGAAAGCCATTAAGTTTAGTCTATTGCTTGTTAGACTTTAATCCTCACCAGACTTCTAATTCTCTTTTCCCCCAGCCCATTTTCCTGATGGTAGGTAAAGAAATTAACTTTATCTTAAGAACTTTATATTTTTCTTTAGTTAATTAACCTCTAAACCTTTGGAATTTCCCTGATGACTGGAGTGTCTTTGATGAGGTCTGCAGACCAGATCTGATGGCTTATACAATATATAGCTCACCCTGGATGCTACTTCTTTGGAAGAATTCTTCATGAATTCAAGGCTAGAACAATTCTAGCCTTTCGAAGCCTCATATTGGAGGCTGACCAGGCCAAAAAGACCCATGACTGGCAAGACAGTGTCAGAAGGAAGGGGTTGAAAGCTGAGCTCACTCATGCCTGTGAAATGAGACCTCAGTAAAAAAACTCTAAGCAGGGATTTGAGTTCTTCATGGACTTATGCTTGGTGACACTTCATGGACTGCTGCTTGGTGAAACACAATCAAGAGTAGTAGGTCCCTGGACACAACATGGAACTCTGCACTGGTCATTTTCTAGATCCCATCTTCTCTCTCTTAATATGCATGCTTTGGGTTGTTGTTGTTGCTATAAGACTACCATTCTGGCTGAGCCCCGGTGGCGTAGTGGTTGTGCGTGGGACTGCGGCCCACTGGGATGGAGGTTTGATTCCAGCTCCACGGAGCCAAGGCTGGGTCTCCTACTCCCACCACCTGAGGGCAGTGATGCCCCCCACCCCCAAAACAAAGACTACCATTCTAAATATAGCACTTTCCTGAGTTCCATAAATCAGTCTCATGATTTATTGAGCTCAGGGGACTAGTAGGAAGTCATAAAGTATGAAGGAGAGTCCTGGGCACCCCTGAGCTTATGGCTGTCATCTTCAATTGGTGATAGGAAAACTCCAAAGGTGTAGCTGTGGCAGTCATGTGCTTATGTTAATTTTATGATTGCAATGTAGGGGTGGAGTCTAGCCTGTTAATCTGGAGATAGCCATTGAGTAGCCAATGAGGTCTCTGTGTAGGCATGCCTTTCTCCTGATATGCCTGGGAAATCTCACAATATGTCCCTCATGAAGATAAGAAGCTATCTCCCTGGTTGTTGAGAGTTAGTTCTCAGAGATGATGAACCATGGACAAGACAAAATGGCAGTGTCTGAGGATCCAGAGAAGCTGGCCCTGATGAAGCCAGACCTCTGAAGGTGGAGAGGCCATGTGGAGACCCCTGCCAGCGATGAGCTGCTTCTGACACCACTGGATGCTGTTGATGAACCCTAAGCCCTGGAAGTGAGGAGCCATGGGGAGACTCCTGCCAGCGCCAGGATTCTGCACCCACTGACCTGTGACTTCGTGAGTTGGAAGGAGATATTATAGACTGGTATCGGGCAAATGGGCTAATATCAGACTTATGACTTTGAACTGGACTGGGTTGGGATGCTTTCTCAGTGTTCCATTCCCTTTGTATATAAACCCTTTCCTTATATCCATATGCTTGTCTATGAATTTGTTCCTCTTGTCTACCCAGACTAACACAGTAGCCAACAGGTCAGAAGAGAGGGTATCAGAACAAGTTCTAATTTTGTGACCGTCATCTGAGGTCTTGAAGACTTCATTCTTTGTCTTGTGAGATCAGACCTAGTACCCAGATGTTATGATCTGAGGAAGAAGTCCTATATGTACAGCTGATGTCAGAACAGAATTGGAATAAAGGGAAACAATTGATAATAAAGTTATTTGGTATCTGAAAAGTGGGGTTGGATTTGATCTTTCCCAATGTCCAGTATTTCAACTGGTTTTTCTCAGGAATCTAGATTAGAAAACAAAAATAAAAACATATTCCTACAAGAAATGTCAAGAAGGGTTTTCCATGTGGAAACACTAGGTGGGCATGTGACCTAGTAAATCTGTGCTCTGTAATGGCCCCCAGCTCTGTGGAATCCATCCAGAACACAGGAGAGCTCAATCATTCAACTCTCCTGGGACTCCAACAATGAATGAATAAGTCAGGCAATGTCTGACCAATCTGAGTTCACTAAGTAGACAGGTATGTTCTTTCAAGTTAACAAGTGCCATAATGGGGAGGAGAGTAGGAGTGGGAGGTAGGCTGACAAGTAGAGAAAATAGGGGAGGCATTTAACTCCTCCAATTGACTTCCCCTCCAATTGACTATCCTAAAAACTGTGGCAGTAACCTAATCTGGTGTCAGTTTGAGGATTAAGGGTGTAGGGGTGGAGTCCAGCCTGTCAATCTGGAGATAGCCAACGAGACCTCTATGTGGGCATGGCCTTCTGAGAATTCTGGGAAATGTGGTAATTCCTCCTTGGAGGCAGAGACACTGTCTCTCTTAGTTCATTTCCTGGGAGACACTTGACTGAGGAGACTGGCTCCCTGGAAGACATTCCCGAGGAGAAGGACCTTCCCTGTGGCAGCCAGATGTCTAGACCTAGAGAAGCCGTGTGGAAAGGCTTGCCAGCGCTGAGATGCTTCTACCATCACTGGATACACAAAAATATGCACCCACTGGCTTGTGATTGTTCTGGTGTATTGCATGTGCTTCGTGAGTCAGAAGAGGACTTATAGATTGGTCTCGGACATATGGGCTAATAACAGACTTATAAGCTTGGGCTGGACTGGACTGGGATGTTTTCTTAATGTTCAATTACTCTTGTATGTAAACCTCTTTCTTATACACATGAGTGCCTATGGTTTTGTTTCTCTAGCTTACCTGGACGAACACAGAAGCCTTCCCAGAAGAAGTGACATCTTCGTGGAATGAGAAAGATATGGTATGGAGAACATTTGTGGAAGAAAGTGTGCAATGAATGAAATCTGAAATTAAAAGAACACATCCTATGACTTTGCCCTTGTATGTGAAATACTGGTGGTGCGGTGGTTAAATGCTCCACTGCTAACCAAAGAGTTAGACGCCCAGACCCACCAGTGATTTCTTGGGAGAAAGACGGGGCAGTTTGTTTCTGTAAACATGGCAACCTAGAAACCCTTATGAGGCAGTTTGACCCTTTGCTATGGGGTCATCATGAGTTGGGGTCGACTCAGTATCCCTGAGTTTGGTGGGCTTTTGTTTTGTTTGGGTGGAGGATGGGAATTGTTTTGCTTTTGTTCACTCTAAGGAAGCCAAGTCCTGAAGCTGTTAGTGTGGTTGGCTCCTCTCCAGTCCTCAGGGTTATCCTAAGTGTCACAACTTAGGGAACACTTTCCCTGATCCGTTTTCACCCACCCTACGCTATCACACCACCCTTTTCCTCCCTGAAGGAATTTGGCAACTTCCTTGGTGAAACACAATCAAGAGTAGTGGATTCCTGGACACAACAGGGAGCTCTGCATTGTGCACCAATATGTGCACTTCTTGTTTTCTTGCAGCAATTGACGTTAGACTCCAATGGCAGTCATCCTAACCCTTTCTAGTGGGTATTTCTAGAGTTCTTGTCACTCACCAATCCCAACTGCTGTTGAATCTATTCTGCGTCACAATGACACCACAGGTCAGAGTAAACTTGCTCTGTGGGGTTTCCAAGGCTCTAAATCTTCAGGGAAGCAGACTGCCTCCTCTTTCTGCCTCAGAGCACTGGCAGGTTAAATCACTTACTTTTGAGTGAACCCATTGTACCACCAGGGCTCCGTAGCATGTAACACACATTGCATCCATTAAAACCAATACAGGATACAAATGAGAAATGATTGAATATATGCATGATGACCAAACTGAATTAAGCTCGGTGTGGGTACAGTGCAGATTTGAAGGCAAGAAGTGGCACAGAGGTGCTGAAGCCCTGTGCCATGTGCCTGGGCATGTGCAAGTGTTTGCAAACCAAAGTGGAATCAGCTTGGTTCCTTTAATTTAGGGAGTGCCTAGGCAGAAGA
This sequence comes from Nesogale talazaci, assembly GCA_004026705.1. Classification (NCBI taxonomy): domain Eukaryota; kingdom Metazoa; phylum Chordata; class Mammalia; order Afrosoricida; family Tenrecidae; genus Nesogale; species Nesogale talazaci. The sequence goes on along the minus strand of PVJH01007625.1, from coordinate 75,221 downwards.
AGGGGGGCACTCGAATGCAAAAGCTCAGTGAGATTAGCAAGCAAAGTAGTCCAACACAGACGTCCTGGGGGGTGATGAGAATCAAGGAGGGGAGACTGAGGAGGGCCACATGAAAGGATTTGGCCTTTATCCTTTCCCAACTCACTCCTAGGAAGTCAATTCTGACTCACCGTTGTGGTTGTTAGGTGCCATGGAGTGTATTCAGGTCCATAGCGACCCTGTGCACAACAGCAGGAAACACTGAGTGCTCCTTCTTGTGCCCTCCTCACAACTGGTCTGATGCCTGATGCCGAAGGCCATTATTGCAGCCCTGTGTAAATTCCTCTTCTTCAGGCCTTCCTCATTTTTTCCTTCCCCTCCACCTTATGAGATGATGTCCTTCTCCAGGTCTGATCTCTCTGACAGTAAGTTCAAAGTACGTAAGACAAAGTCTCTCCATCCTTGCCTCTGAGGAGCACTCTGGCCGTCCTTATTCCAAGACAGATTGGTTGGTCCTTTTGTAGTCCATGGTACTTTCAGAATTCTTCCAGCACCACAATTCAAATGCATTGATGAAAAAACTTTCACTCTTCCTTATTCAAAGTCCAGCTTCCATATACATGTGACGCAATGGGAAAATGCCACGGCTTGGGTCTGGCACACATTAGCTCTCCAGGTAGCATCCTCGCTCTTCAAAAGTCTCCGGAGGTCTTGTGCAGCATATTTAACTAATGTCACAGACCTTTTGATCTCTTGACTGATGCTTCCATAAGTATTGATTATGGATCCAAGCAATATAAAAGCTTGAAAGCGTTGATCTTTTCCCACTTATCATGATGCCGCATATTGGTCCAGTTATGAGGATTTGGGCCTTCTTTACATTGAGTTGCTATCCACCCTGAAGCCTGTAATCCTTGATCTTCATCGGCAAATTCTTCAACTCCTCCTCACTTTCAGCAAGCAAGACTGGATCATCTACATGTCACAGGTTGTTAATCAGCCTTCCTCCAATTCGGATTCCCCAGTCTTCTTCTGATAAGCCAGCTTCTCTGTTATTTGCTCAGCAAATAGATTGAATAATTGTGATGAAAGGATACAACTCTGACGTCCACCTTTCCTGATTTTAAACCATGTAGTATTTATTCCCTTGTTCTTTTTGCACAACTGCCTCTTGATTTCCTGGAAAATTCCATAAAAGCACCATAAATTGTTCCAGAATTTCCATTTTTTCCTCAAAGTTATCTGTAGCTTATTATCATCTACATAATCAATGGTTTTGCACAATCAACAAAACAATGGTAAACCTCTTCCTGGTACTCTCTGCTTTCAGTCAAGATCCATCTGACATCAGCAATGATATCCCCTGTTCCACATCTTTTTCTGAATCCAGCCTGGATTTCGGTCAGTTCCCTGTAAATATACTGTAGCTCACATTGTTGGATGAACTTCAGCGAAAGCTCCCTTGCATGGTATAGCATTGATTTTGTTCTATAGCTTGAGCATTCCATTTGGGTCACCTTTCTTTGAAATGGGCACAAATATGGATCTCTGCTACTTGTTTGCTCTGGCAATCTTCCATCTAGATGAGTGCATGCTTCCAGTGTTTCCTCAGCTTGAGGAAACAATTCTGACTCATGGTGACCCTTTAGGTTTCCCTCTAAGTAAAGGAAAAATCCCTGAAGAAAGGAGAGCCACCTAGTAGAGAAGGGACAAATCTAGGGAAAGTTGACGGTTAAACCAGTTACTAGTGGGGTTAGTTAATTAATTATGACTACCCTATGTGTGTCAGGGTACAGGTATTTCATAAAATTTTCAATCGCTTATCTCTTAGACACAAACCACCAGATCTTTCTTCTACAGCACATCTGGGTGGACCTCAAATCTCCAGTCATTTGTCTAGCAGTCAATGCATTAACTGTCTGTACCACACAGGCACTCGTACCACAGATGGACATTAATCCCACCTGCTTTTAATAATTTCCTCCTTACAGTGACTTTATAGGGCAGAGTAGAACTTACTCCTTTAGGTTTGCAAGACTGATGGATTGGCAGGTTTGAACCATTTACCTTGGGGTTAATAGTCCAGTGCTTCACCTACCTAGCCATCATGGTCCCTTGGTTTCAGATTAGCACCTTACAAATGCCTTGCACATAGTAGGTGATGAATAAATGCTGTTGGTTAGGTGTGTGAGTAATTGCCTGAAAGAACCTCTTGCAGGAGGTCATTTACTTCAAGTTGGAATATGGAGAAGCAGGAAAAAGACAGAGAATCCCTGCTGTTCAGAAAATCCTACACCCCAAAAGTTCTTCAGTCCTCAAAATGTGGGGAAGGCAAATCTGTGGGTGCCCTCCCTTCTCTTCTCTCCTCCATCCTCCCAGAGAGGAGTGGAAGGCCGAGGCTCTCCTTCCTAGGAAAAGGCTGCCATATGGAGCGGTCAGAAGCCCCTTACTGCAGGAGAGAGAGCCAGCCCCTGCCTGCTTCCATCAGCTCTGAGCTTGTGTCACAGGCACTCCCACAGCTGAGACAACACCTCCTGCTGAAGGAGCCCTGGGCAGCAGCTGTGCTCAGAGAGAGCAGCTGGGGCTAGAGCTTTTGAAGGCCCAACCACCTGGGCAGGTTCAGAGACAGTCTGCAGGTCTGCTCACAGCATCCTGCCTCACATCCCTGCTGGGACCGAAAGGTCACCTGGCACGGCAAACTACAGATCTCCCTCCATATCCCCACAGCACAGGATTTTCAAGCCCCTGGGAGCTTTTCCTCATACTCTTAGCAAGAACTAAAAGCACCAACACGTGGTCTGGTTTTATTCTTTTTTTTCACAGACGAACACCGCTGTTTCTGCTGCTGTTTTTACTGCTATCACTGCAGAGACTGCAAATCTGTTGGCTGAGGGCAGAGATTCTCCCTGGGATCCTGCATAAACCAAAGGTGTTTTGAATGACTTCCTTTTAAGAGGCAGAAGAAATAACTCAATCATCAAACATGTATTCCAAACTCACTGCTATCGAGTTCATTCCAGCTCATAGTGGCCCTATAGGACATGTTACAACTGCCCCCATGGGTGTCTAAGACTGTAGCGCTTTACAGAAATAGAAAATCTCATCTTTCTCCCTCGGAGTGGCTGGTGTTTCAAACCTCTGACCTTGTAGTTAGCGACCCGATGCATCACCACTGTACCACCAGCATTCATTATCAAACATTTAAGTCCGTACCATATTTGCCCTGTTAAAGAACCCAGGTGTCATGGTGCATTAAGATTTGCACTACAGGGGCTGAGTCCCGGTGGGGTAGTGGTTGTGTGCGGGACTGCGGTTCACAGTGCTGGAGGTTCAAATCCAGCAGCAGCTCTCCAGGAGCAAAGCTGGGCTCCCCCACTGCCACCAGGGGGCAGTTATGCCCTCCCAAAAAAAGATATGCACTACAAACCACAACGAGGTTTGCAATTTAAACCCAGCAGCAACTCCACAAGAGAATGATGGGGCTGCCTTCTCCTAAGGAGTCTGACAGTCTTGGAAACCCTAAGGAACAGTTCTCCTCCACTCTGCCCTCTGGGATGGCTGTGAGCTGGAGTCGGCTCCATTGTAATGGGCTTGGGGATACTTATGCGCCCTGTATGTTGTCCAAGGGTGGTGTGGGTTCTTATGTGCTCAACTGCTAACCCAGAAGATTGCAGTTTCAGTTCACCCAGAAGTAACTCAGAAGGAAGGCCTGGTGATTTACTTCCCAAACATCTGTCATTCAAAACTCTGATGAGTAGAGTCAGCCACTGGAGTCGGCTGCACAGTAACAGGCAGTGATGACTCTGCCCTGCTCCAGAGGGGCCAGAGAAGACCGTGAGCATGAAAGCAATCAGGACCCTCGCTTACTGCTGAGGGCTGTGTACAGTGGCACAGCCTCGAAGCCACACAACTTGTCAAGGTGCATCAAAATTGCAAAGCACAAACCGTTTGACAGGAATTCCTAGTTCCAGGGATGAACCAGACGGATATGCTCACATCATGTCAAATGATATTTAAGGGGCTTCAAAAAGTTCATGGAAAATGGACATGAAAGATTATGGAATTTTCTTACAAACTTCTTGAAGCCTCCTTGTGTTTGCAAAGTCTGCTATGGCAGTACTGCTTGAAGAGCACATAGTTAGAAATAGCCTGAATGTCCATCAATGTTATTGTTGTTGCTATGTACCATCAAAGTATTATTAGGTACCTGTCAATCAAGTTTTTCCTGACCTCTATGGATTCGCATGTAGTACAACAAACTATTGTCCAGTCCTGCACCACCCTTACAATTACTGTAATGTTTGAAATAATTATTACAACCACCGGGCTAATCCATTCATTAAAAATATTTCTCTTTTTCTCTCACAATCTACTTTACCAAGCATGAGGTCATTTCTTACTGTCCTCACTTCTAAGTAGAATTCTGGCTGTACTTCTTCCTAGACTGCTTTGTTTGCAGTTCAAGTCATTTTCAATATTCTTTTCCAAGGTATTTTCCAATATTCAACAGCATATATCCTTCTGTCATTTCCTTATTCATAGACCAGATTTTGTATGTATATAAATGATCAAAAATACCATGGTTGCTGAGCCCTAGTGGCACAGAGATTGTCTGCAGGAGTGAGTCCCACAGGGTTGACGGCTCAAAATCCAGCAGCAGCTCTCCAGGAACAAGGCCGGGCTTCCTACTTCCACCAGGGCAGTGATGCCGGGGAAAAACATACCATGGTTTACATTAGGCACACTTTAGTCCTCAAATGACCTCCCGGCTCTTAAACACATCAAAGAGGTTTTGTAGAGCAGATTTGCCCAGGCGATGAGCATCAGATTCCTTGACTGTTGCTTTCCTCCTCCTCATGGTAGATCCCAGGAAAACGAAACCCTGGGCAACTTGCATCTTTACTCTATTGAGCATAAGGCTGTCTCATTCCTTCAGTTAGGAAGACTTTTATTTTCTTTATATTGATGACTTGCAATTCATCCTGAAGGCTGCAATCTTTGATTGTGAAATGAAATGCCCATCACAGAGGGATTGTTTAACATAAAGAAGAGCTGTAAAATGGATTTTAGCAGCTGTAGTTTGACAGACATGTAACACCTTTTGACCTCCCTTTTGACCCTTTTTGAATTTATTATTTTTTCCTATTTTCTTTTCTATTGAGGTTTTTCTGTTTCATTTGATCATGGTGGCTGGGTTCATTTTTGTTTTGTTTATCCTTGTTTTGTGTGTATCTCTCTGTATTACAAGACTCTAGATGCATGGAGCTATGAAGACGGAAACTACACTAGCAATTACCTCAAGGCATATAAGGGGAGGTGGGGGAAATGGGATCCAACAACAATGAGTACAAGAACAAAGAATATGGTCCACAGTTAATTGTGATATTGCACAACCCCTCTTAATATGATTGAACTATAGAATTCTATGAGATGTTCATGTATCTCAATAAAACTGTTCTTTAATAAAGGAAGAATACCATTTCTAGTCAAAGGAATCCAAAATAGCTATGAAAGAGGAGTAGATACACTCTCTACATGAAAAAGTCTCCAAGTGTCTCAGTTGTCTACTCTTAAAAGCTAAGAAAAATAAAATAAATAAGCCTACTGCAGTTGTCACTTCAATTTCAACACATTGTTCAGTGCTCAGACATTGTGCCACCAGGGCTCTTTGATGATGTCTATTTTGCTCTTGTTGCACGTCAAATAGGTTAGCTTAAAAACCACACTTTCATTAGGGAAGGTATGTGGGAGCAGCTTAGCTCTGTGATTCTGGGTCGGGGTGTCTTACAGGAGCTTAGTCAAGCTGTAGGTCAGGGCTATGGTTCCCTCAAGACTTCCCTGAAGAAGGATTTACATCCACTCCCCCACGTAAGTCTTGGCAGGACTCAGTTCTTCACCAGATGGGCCTCTCCATAGGCTGCCCAGGTGTTCTTATAGCATGAGAGTGGGCACGCATGACCTGGCAACTGGCTTCCCTTGACAAGTAATTTAAGAGAGAGGAAGGCACACTGAGGGATTGAAAGTGCAGGGTTGTTTGTTCTTTTTAAAAAACCTCATCTTGAAAGAAAGAAGCCCTACAGGCGCAGTGCTTAAGCACTTTACACCCAACAGAACAATGGTGATGCCAGCTGACCACTTGCTTCAGAGTAAAAGTGTTAGTCTTGGAGATGTTCAACTCTGTGAGACTATTTGGAATTGAAATCAACTCAACAGCAGTGAGGAATGGGAAGTGTGGAAAGTCACATCCCATCACTGCTTCTATGTACTTTTTTTTAAATTGGGAGCTCTTACAGACACCATAGCAATCCAGAGTTCAATTAGATCAAGCATAATTGTACAATGGCTGCCACCATCATTTTCAAAACATTTTCTCTCTTCTTGAACTCCCTAATATCAGCCCCCTTTTATCCCCTTCCTCCCACCCTACCTGTTTTATTTTATATATTATTATCATTTATTTTTTGCTGTATTTTACACCATCCAATGTATCCCTTCACTTATCATTCTGTCATTCATTCCACTCGAGTGGGGTTTTATAGTCATTGTTGCTATCTGTTCCCCCTTCCTCCCTTTCCCCTACTGCCTTCCAATACCCTCAGGGAATCATTACTTCATTACTATTTCTAAGGGGCTTATTTTAAGCATCAAACAATCTTAATTATGTAAATGAACATATGGAGGTCTAACTACATACATGGGGTAAAACTGATCATAATAGAGGGGGAAAATATTAAAGAACTAGAGGATTGTTCTGTGTTTCACTAGTGCTATACCTCACAGTCTGGATATATCCTCCCTTACAAGTGGCCTTTCTGTGAAGGACTGTTCAATTACCTTACAGGTGGGCTTTGGGTTTTCACTTGGCCTATCCTCCTTCATGTCAATTTGATTGCTTGTTTTTGAACTTCTGATACCTATTCCATTCGACACCTCAAGATCACAAAGGTGAGCCTGCTTCTTCCACGTGGGCTTTGTTGCTTCCCTACTAGATGGCTGCTTGTTTGACTTCAAGCCTGTTAGGCCTCAGATTCTATGTGTTTTAATAGCCAGGTGTCATCAGCTTTCTTCACTATATTTGCTCATGCACCCATTTTGTCTTCAGTGATCATGTCAGAAAGGTATCATATATTCCCACATTATTTGAACAAGCCATTCTTATACTGAAGTAAGATTTAAGTAGAGGCCCAAAGTCCATCTGCTTCCCTGTGGTGTGTGTGCTCGTATAGTATTTATATTTATACCTGTATATATCATTTGCACTTTCTTGTTCTTTCCTTCTTTTTCATTTTTCTTTCCTTGTGCCCCACTATCATGTTTACCCATCATTCATCACTCAGTAATTCCTCTTGGGTACATTTCAATTGATCAAGCAGGACCAGGAATGCTTCCCCCTCCTTCTTACCAAATTTAGATCCCTTGCTATTCCCTTGCCCCTATTGTTATTCACTCACGCCTCCCCTTCCCCCATCTTCTCTTCCATACCCCCACCCCCACTCCATCTGTCTTGTTGTCATCTCTTTAGATTGAGAGACACCAAGAAATGAGAGAGGGGGAGAGAGAAACCATACAAATAGTTGCACATCTAACTGTTGTCCTGACCCAAATTAGATGAGTATACCCCTGCTAAATAGCAATCAAGCCCTGATATAATTCATTAGTCTATTGCCCTGTTCTTTCAGGGCTCCACAGTCTAGGACCCACTTACCTAGCAACATTCTCTAGGTATTTGTGTTTGAGAGGCACACCTTCTACAAGACCCCCCCATTGCTCTTCCATTGCAGTCAAAAATGAAGCAGTCTAGTCTTCCAACCCCTACCCCTTTACACCTTTAGACTTTCATTGTGGCCCCCTTATGAATATCCCCCAACTAGTTCACAAGAGGTGTCAAGTGCTGTACCCGGAGTCAGAAGCCTACAGCCTGGATTCTTCACGGACTTCATGGCTCTATTCCCATTGTTGGTCTGTCAAGCTCCCCTCTTCGTTTGTTCCCCATGTGGGCAATTCCTTGCTTATAAATGATTCCTGTCTGTAGTCCAAAGTATGCAAATTAGGCCCCACCTCCTGAGGGAGGGGGGGTACCAAAAAATGTGTGGATGGAACTTTAAAGTCACCACAGCACAACATAGTCCCAGGGGGAACAATAACAACAAGGTGCTGAGCAGTTTGCATGGCATACTATTACATATGTAACAAGAGGGAAAAGAATTATTATATGTATTTGCTTGTAGATGCATAAAATTTCTCTGGAAGATTACGCAAGAAACTGTTAACATTGGTTGCCTCTAGGGAGAACAATCTGGCAGCTTAGAAACAAGGATGGGAAGGAAACGTTACATTAGGTATCTTCCTGGTATACCTCTTAAATTTAGCATTGGGTGAAATTACTTGCTTTTAAAGGAGATGGGATGAGATCGCTTGTTTTTTCTATTCAATTTTACTGATCATTAAGGAGTTAGGTCCTAGGGTACATCCCCACCCTTAGGAATTTGCAGTTTCCCTGGGTAAACAAGACTCCAACACACTTAGAAATCTCTTATGTAATTTATGGTCAGACACGTTGCTCGTCAAGTGCACGACTCGGGTCAGTGATCTTATATGGGTGGTCTTGAAAGGTTCTGGGAAGGAGAAAAGCTGAAATAAGATTCGGATAGAGAATTAGGCAGGCAGATCCGTGAAGGGAAACATGAAAAGAGAGACTACAGTGGAACCGTTGAGGAAAAAGGGAGAAAGAGGATTCTTGAAACCTGCCAAATGTAAAGATTTGCACTGTTCCTTCATTGTCCATTCATTATCTTTCCCAAGTCCTCAGTTCTGTTTTTCATCCTTGTTATTATAAAGAGAAGGCTGTGGAAAGCAAGAACCTACCTAAATGAGTCTTCCTGTCTTACCACATGAAAGTCAGCATGACTGAAAAATTGAGCCTCTTACTTGCCTGGCCATATTTTAGAAAACTCCCACAGATGCTAGAAACAAAAATCTACCCCTGTCAAGCAAAGTCTATAGGTTTTCTGTAGTTCTTAAAGTTGAGGTGAACCCAGTGATATGAGCATGGGATTTGAAAGTTGGCAATCAAGATCGATTTCTTGCTCTCTTTCAGACTGCAAGGTACTCTTGGGTTTTCCCCTCCAGCACTGACATTTCATTTTCTCCATTACTCGTCCTCCTTTCCCATTGATCAGTCACAGTTTCTGCTTGGTACTCATGTGGACTTGTTCCAGAGCACAGCACACCATGACCACTGTCCCTGAGCATCTCAGAGGTTGTTCTCACAAAGGAACTATATCATCCAAGCTCACTTGTTTATGGACGGGCTTCTGTGTCTGATTCCATTCCCTAAGAGAGGAATTTATCAGATCCTCTGCTACACATTGGCCACCCAGCTCTTCTTCTGGGAAAACAAGATGGTTATCAGAGAAAGAATGAAGTACTCAGAGAGCCGATTCCTGTGATGACAAATATATTCATAGGCAACATTTTCTTCCATGTACCACAATACTAGAGCCCCAGGTTGCATCCTAAATGACAAGAGCACAATCAGGAGTAAAAGAGATACTTATGGACCCCTCGCTATTCACTGGCCAACATTCATTCAAGAACTTTGCAGAGTTTATTGAGTGGCATGTCCATAAATGGGGTACTCCTTAGCCATGAGAAGAAATGAAGTCTGGAAACATATTACAATACAGATGAACCTTGGAGCCAAAGGGATAAGTTAGATAAGCCATAGAGATGAGGACAAATTTAATATGATCCTACTTATAAAAAATGTTTATAATAAGTGAATGCACACAAAGAGAAAGTAGTTGCCTGAGCCTGGAGAGGTAATGGGAAGTTATTGTTTAATGGGAACAAGGTTTCTGTTTGAGGTGAGGAAAACATTTGGGGAATAAATAGTGATGATGTTTGTACAACATTGTGAATATAATTAATGCCACCAAAATGTGTACTTCGTATGATTAACATGGCAGTTGCAGAAGAAATAAATAAAGCCTATTAGGTGCCAGGTATTATGCTAGCTACTGAGAATATAAACTTGAATGAGATTCTATATTTTTTCTGAAGGAGCCCACAAATGACATAGACGACCATAAGAAAGATTAATATCATAAGATGTTGGATCTGCACTGAGTGCTTTTCAGGGGTTACAAACTTTGCTTCCCTCATGGCTCTTATTCCTGTTTGACAAATCAGGAAACTGATTCCCATGGTGAGTAAAAATCTGATGAAGGTCACGTAGCTGATGAGTGGTGGAGCGGCAACTGGAACCCAGGTCTGACTGGACTCAGAGCCCAGATATTTAATCTCTACATGGAACTACATCCCAAACACTTGCCTCCCTTAAAAGCCAGGGAAATGACTAAACAGAGTGACCAACTGGAACCTACCTTGGGAAAATAGCTGAGGAGCAAGACATCATGCCCAGAGCCCACCCAGATGGAGAGGTGGGGTCTGGGAAGTGTGAGTGGAGTATGATGTGGGTGAGATCCAGGTGAGAGTGAACCCGACTATAGGAGCAAAGACTATGAAGCCATTGGAAGGCCCATTTCTGACATTGATAGAGAGAATGGAGCAAAGGCTCTTGTGGAGGAGGAGATGGGCAGGAGGTTGGGGGTCGGGAGCAGAAGAGAACCTTGGATATCAGGAAGATGTATATTGTTGATAGTTTGTTTTTGTTTTATCAGCTCAATGACACTGCCTAAGTTTATTTCAAGAAGATGCCTCTGGCATGTCTGTGAAACAGGAAGATGAGCAATTAGCTATGGGATGCAGGAATGTGTTACCCAAGGTTTCAAAACAAAAGAGCAAAGGACAAAGGTCGTGACAAGGGGTTTGAAAGACAAAGGACTCCCCCAGGAGGTGACTACAGATGATGCTTTATATGTGAGAATTAAGGGAGAAGATGGAATCAAAACATTATGGTCTCTTTTCTGGATTTCTCTTGTAGGTAGCTCTCAAATGTGTCTCTAATGCAAAAATCCCCAACTCCACTCACAGAGGCTCTTGTTTTTCTTTCTATCTAATTTCCCAGGGCTGGACTTCATGTGGTCACACACCATGCATAAGCACACACACACACACACACACACACACACACACACTGACCTATTGTCACATCTAGCACCTTTAATTATTTTACTGGAACAATTTCTTTGACACAGCGAAGGTAATCAGAATATCTTTTCCATGGAGACCAAGAACTGTTTATATTCTTGACCTCATTTCAAAAACCCAACAAATCCCTGGAGAGCAATTAATTAGATGGGTATTTGTGTGTCTGGCTTATCGAGTTCTCCCATCCTTTCTCTGCCCCTTTCTGCCTTATCCAGTTCAGCCTTTTCCCTTTCCCTCTCTTCCCCAGTCTTGGACCTACTAGTAAAGCAGCTAAATTTCATTCCCCTTGGTTGTTGAAAATAGCATTGTTTTTCAAAGACACAATCTAAGAGCTATATTTTTCCCCTTTGTAACTATGTTGATGCTATATTTAGTAATTTTAGGAAGGAGATCATTTGCATAAATTCTATACCAGAACCCTGCTGAGTAGCAGGCTCGCTAATTCTATTTCTCCTATTAGGGAAAACAGACAAGGCAGATGAGATTTGAAGACAAAACAGATGAATTTGCGTTTGGGGGAAAGTTAAGCCTGGGACTTTGGACAAGTATCTGGGGACTTGAGAGAACAGAACACTGTGTTCTGTCCATCAGCAAACAGGCTAGAGGAGGGGTGGAGAGAGAAAATAGATTTCGATGGAGGGAAGAAAGGCAGCACCAAGGATTCACCTGGGTTCTGTGGGACATTCTCCTGACCATGCAGCTTCAGATTTAAAATGGATAGGCCACTTACTCCCTAGTCCCTGCTCCACCATCCCAATGGCAACTTGACAAATGTCAAAGGCGCAGGAAGAGTGTGCAGTCTTCCCAGGTGATTTCTGTTATCTGTGAACTCTGTAACACTGATTTCTTTTGTGCTGGGTCCCCTGTTGCAGGGTGGGGCCAGCTCTGTTAAAGGGGTTCATCCAATCCCTGCCTCAGAACCAAGTATGCATGTGTGGACTTCTTAAGAAATACAATGGAAGCCTTCTTTCAATAAAGTCAATAAATGGGACGACAACAACAACAACAAAAACTAATTTGTACCAAAGATATCAAAGGGTAGTTATGAGCTTTACAAAAAAACAAACTAGAGAATTATTTTAAATCACCAGTTCCCTCAGTGCATTGGAAACGAGATTCAATTTAGAAAAATAAAACTCAATTTATACACAACTTGGAGAATGCTTTGCTGGTAAAAAGGAGGCACAGCAGGGACTAGCCATTGATAGTGATTAAGAAAAGGAAGTGGATGTCATTTTCTTCTTTCCCAGTAGGGCTGATATTAACATGGAGTGAGGACCCAGTCTATGACAAATGCTTTCTAACACCTTCATTATGCCTGGTCCTCCAAGTTATCCCAGGAGAGGGAGATCTGCTTTATTATACAGGTAAGACAACTGAGAGATGGCGTAGCCTAGCAGTGAGGGATGGAGGCAGAATTAGAATTCATGTCTTTACCTCCATTCCCCTACAATCTGTCTCATGGACACATTCCCACTGAATTCTACGGCTCTCTTCCTTTTTTTAAACAAAGTCTGCTCCAGCGCACAACAAGTCAACTCCCCTGAACGTCAACACAATCTTCACCTGGGATAACAATTGGATCGTCCATATCCCAGGGTCTGTTTGGACTATTGAAGCTTGTCATGAACTCAAGGCTCTCCCTCAGAAACAGGAGTCAACACTCGTGTATCCCAGACCCAGACTTAGGTTATTAGGCAAGTAGTTCCCATTGGATAGAAAGTAGACTCCCAAGGGCTTATGACTTCCCCAAAAAGTTCACTCTGGACATCATCGAACTAATACAAAATTTTTCTGTGGTTCCCCAGTCTTGCTTACTAGTAAGGATGTCCAGGCGACTGAGTTACAACCAATAGAACTTGAGCAGAAGTGAAGCAGTTTGTCAAAGAAACAAAACCAAAAGACCCCGATATGAATATTCCTGCTCTTTCAGACTTGAATTTGGTTTGGTTTTGGTTTTCCTCTACAGTGGCAAGTGAGGACAGCAACACTGAAAGCCAATGATGGCAATGGTAGACCCACATGTTGGGATTTTGACATTTGTTCATGCTAAAATGAAGCAGGTTGACACAATGGTCACAATTGGCTCAAACACAGAAAGGACTGTGAAGATGGCACAGAACTGAGCGAGGTTTTATTCTACTAAACTTAAGGTCAGTATGAGTTAGTCCTGACTCAACAGCAACTAAAAAGAACCATGAAAAAGTGTCACCTGGTTCATACCAAAAAAAAAAGCCCTAGCTGAGGGATCCATACAGGGGCGTGGCAAAGTAAAGTAGAAACTGCAATCAGAAGAACATAGTGTGGCAGACTAACCAAATCACAAGCTTTTGATCAGCAAGAGTTGTTTCAGGTGCAGACACACAGCTTATTAATGCTTGAATGTTAAGGGAGCTCCCATCACTATTTAATGTATTCAATGGATGAATTCAAGGGTTTTCTAGGATGTCTATGTTTCAGTATTATCTAGATGAAGTTGGGAACGTAAGTATTCTAAATGTCTTTTAGATCCCAAATACTGTTTTTCTTAAGGTCTTCTAAATACTTTATATCACATAGTATCCTTTATATCTGAGGACATTGGGTTTCAGAGAGATGAGGTGAGTTCTCCAGGTTCACACTGCGGCATTGAAGCGCTAACCCCTGTGACTCTCAGATGCACACTCATTCCTCTACTGCACCAACTCCTTCCCCATCACCTCCAAGAAGCCCCTCACTCCACACTGTGTCTACCTTTTTCCTCCCCTAATGAACTGGACATCCTGTGAGGTCAGAGACAAAAGATTAGTATCCCACGCCACGCATACCTCTCCCTTTAACAATGATCACCAAATAAGGGGCTGGGGTCCTGCTCACTGGTTATTTTCTCGGCTACTCAAAGGGATGTCAGAAAACTGTTGTTTTCTAGAAACTAAGGGAAGAAAAAGTGCCCATCAGAACTGAGACTAAAATTAGACAAAAATTGTAAAGAGACTCTTCTTTTGTCCAATCCTACATTAGTATGGCTCTGGGAATAAAAAAACCTCTTTCCATTTTGTGTCCATGGCACCTCTTTTTTCTCACCCGAGTCCCAACCCAGCCACACACAGGTCAAAATTCGCAGACTCTTAGATCTAGGGAGTCTCTTCAGGATTTTCTGTTTAATAGTGTCCAAACTTTTCCAGCAGATGACATCTTTTACCCAACCAAATTTTTGTGGAATTTAGTAGAGGAGTGTCTCTGATGACTAAAGAAATGCCCAGTTCGTGATGTCAGACTGAACTTGCTGTTGAGTCAGGATGGGGGTCCAGGCCTTTCAGACTATTGTCACAACCATCTCACACTCCACCTCACTGAGCAAGCACCCAGTATCACAAATGCTTCTGACCCAGGAGATGCACAAGCCCTCGGGTGCAGAAGCAGGAAGTTCTAAAATGCAAACCCTGAATGTGACAAGCAAAAATGGAGGGAGGAATGAGGGGGTCATTCATCTTTGTTGGAATACTTCAGAGACATTGCTTCCTCCCAACTAACTTTGAGCTCCAACATTTCCCCTTTTAAATACTTCAGGATATGTTAAGCTGTCTCAGGGAGTGTGTTGGCAAAAGCCTCTGTGGGTGAGATAGTTATTGTGCCAACCTGGCTGAAAAACACATGTAAGAGTAACTGAAGGGCAGAGAGATAAATGGCTCGGTAAGCCTCACCTTTCTAGTTCTCCAGTCTCTTGCTCTCTGATGGTTGAACCAGGGTGTAGCTGCCTTAGCCAGTTCCCTGCTTCAGCTGGCAAGGCGCTCTTTATGCAAAGGTCTTTATGCAAGACGCTCTTTATGCAAAGCACCTGAGGAGAAGCCACATAGATCTACCCTGATGCAGCCCTGGGTCCTGAAGCAGCTGAGTGGAAACCCCTGCCAGTCTGAGATGATTTCCTACTCAATGATTCAGATTTCCTCCTGCAGTCAGTGTCGTTGTGTATGTTTTGTTAAGATTGAGGAGGACTTTGTAAATTGATGTTGGACATATGGGCTAATGTTGGACTTATGGGCTTGGACAGCACTGAGTTGGGATGCTTACTTAATGTACACTTACCCTTTATATAAAAGTCTTTTAAATACATATGATTTTTGGTCGATTTGTTTCTTTGATCTCCTAGATTAACAGAGGGGGGACACACCCACCTGACAGTTTTCTCCAAATTTCAGATACCTAACCCAGGCTTACACTCCCCTCTTTATACACACAAACACACACTACAAGTTAAATACTGGAATACTCTACAATTATTATTTATATATTCATTGTTGTTTAGAAGTTATTATTATGAAACAATACTGTTGTTGTCTTAAGCAGAATTCTATTGTAAAATAATTGGGCGATTTGTTTATGGAGTCTTCTGGTGGTAGGGGTGGGGATAGTGGGGGAGGGCAAGGAACAATCTAACAACAGTTCATCAACTTTTGTCCTAATGTACCATGTGTTTGTCTGTTCAAGCAATGGTTGCTTTTGTTTCTCTTTCTCTTTGAGCAGTGGAGAAGCAGAGGTCATAGAAGTCATAGAGGTGAAGCAATGAACTAGAGAGACAACACATAGAAATTCTAGTTTCAGCTCTCTCTGCTTTAACTCTCTCTGCCTAAGTCTTGCTTCCTTGCATAATGAGATTACATCTAATTGTCCTATGGTAAAGGAAGGTTACAACTGGCGTAGTGGGCTTCCTATCGGGCTGCCAACTACAGAGGTGCCAGTTCAAAACCACTAGCCACCTCACAGGAGAAAGAGATGCAAGAGATGTTCTGTTCCCATAGAGATGTGCAGTCTCATAACCTCACAGGCAGTTCTTCCCTGTCAGATAGGGACCTATGAGTCAGAACTGACTTAATGGCAGTGAGTTTGGGTTTGTTTTTATTTTATGGACAGTTCTCAATGGACAAACTAAAACTCAGCAATACAAACCCATCCGGTGTCTCATTAGGAAAAAGGTCTGGCAAATTGCTTCCCTACAAATTACAATCAAAGCAGTCCTTTGGGGCAATTCTACTCAGTAACACAGCCAGAATCAAGTCAAAGGCACCACGGTTTGGGAGCTTTGTCTTTGGGAGTATTTATGTGTTGTTGGTTTTTGATGTGCCTGATAGGGGTGCCTGAAAGGGAGATGCAGTTAGCTGCACAGCAGTTAAGCAAAAGGTGGCAAGTTTGAAGTCAGCCCTACATGCCTTGGCAAAGAGAATGAGCTCCCTACTTCTGAAAAGTCTCCGCCTTGGAAGTCCTATGGAACCCAGCCCTACACTGAAGCACATAGGGATGTAGGGTCACCCTGAGTTGTAATGGAGTCTGCACCAACTAGTTTGAGTGGTTTTGCTTTTGTTTGGGAAAAGCATAAAAGTTTTGGAGGCAAAAGCAAAAATTGCTTGGAGACATGGACTTGTGATAATTCACTTATACAGCAATGAGTCGCTGTCTAGTCAGTTTCTTTCCCCTCAGTCAGCAGACCTGGAGGGCCACCAGCTTAGCTGAGGCCTTGGTTTAAAATGCAGTTTCTTACTTCCTCATCATATCTGGTCAGTGTTGACAATCTGTTGATGGTAACCAGTGCCTTCATATGATGAGTGAAGGTTGGAGGTCGCCTGTCCCCTGACAAGCAGAAAGAAAAGAAAACTTATTTCCTGGACCTGTATCTGGGCTCCCACCACCTACGTTATTTGTAATTTTAAAATTCAATCTCCACAGTTTTATAGAGCTCTCATGAAGTGAAGGGAGGCCTGGCGACATAGTGGGTTGTTGGAGTTTTGTTTTCTCCTCTCCTACAGATTCACAGTCCAGGAAAACCAGAGGGGCCGTTTTGTTCTGTCTTATAGGGCCACTATGAATCAGAAGTGACTTGATGACAGTGGGTCGGATTTAGTTTTCTGAATGTGAAAACTGAAAAAGCCATGAAAAGGTCATGATACTTATGACCTCTTATTGACTGTGGCAACATCGATCTGAAGACCTTATGCAAAGCTCTGTAATGTTAGAAGACTAACATTGCAGCCTAAAATTGGTCATGTTCAGTGCAGAGTTTGGACTGAGTTCTTCCTGTACACATTGGATTAAGTATAAGGCTGCTAACCAAAAGGCCAGAGGTTGGAACCCACTTGTCATCATAAGATGGTCTGCTTTGGATGGAGAAGATGGAAACCCTACACGATAGTTCTGTTCTGTCCTACAGGGTCGCTGTGAGTTTGAATGGGCTTAATGGCAGTCAGATGAGAGTCTTTGTTTTTTCCTATAAAGTTCTAGCTTAACTGTCCCTAAGCTTTTATTTGATGAGTGCCCCTTTGCTGGTTCTCCTTGTTGAACACTTCCTGACTGATCCAGCCAAGAGTGTCTTCTTTTTGCCTGTCCCTGGATGACCAGGGAGTCAGGCAGGCCCTGAGGGCATCAGGGTATTTCTCTCTTGGTAACATCTGACTTCACCTCATCTCCTATTTTCAAATGAAGAGAAAGTCACCGGTGACGATAATCCCAGGCAACAGCTCAGATACTATCTACTTTGCAATTGTGCCATTGTGTCTGTCTCAATCCAGAATCCCCAGCCAACTTGTCTTCCTTATGTGGACCCTACCCACTGGCTCCTGATCTGAAGACTTTGCTTCTGTAGAGTTTCCATGCCACAGCTTCTTTTTGGCACCCTGACAGCAATAATAGATTCAATGTTCTGCTCTCCCCACTGGAGCAGAGGCTCCAGCTTATTTCATTTCTGTATAACCCAAATGTAGAACAAATATCACATTTGCTCTGTATAACCCACAAGGGAACAAATATCACTTGTATTTTGGAAGAACTGGCATTGGGCTTAGATGATAAGACATGTGACTTTCAGGCTTCACATGAATTTCCATGAGCTACAGAGCCTTATCACTGAGGCAATGTGAATTGAGTAAACAAATGCATCTGAAAATGATCTACTCCTTTGAGAATTACTGCTGTTATTGTTGCTGTTGTTACTGTTGTTGTTAGCTGCCAATCCGTGAGCTCTGGTTCTTGGTGACCCTACGCATAACATGGAAACATCACCTGCTCCTGTGCTGTCTTCAGAATTGTTGCTATGTTTGAGTTTGCTGTTAGAGATGCGGTGTTATTCCATCATGTGGAGGATCTTCCTCTTTTTGTTCTGATGTTCCAATTTACCAAGCATCATATGCTTCTCCAGGAAGCGGTCACTCTTCATAAGGTGTCCAAAATAATCAGGACAAAGTCTCACTATTTTCAATTCTAAGGAGAGTTTGACTGTACTTCCTCTGAGGCATGTCTGTTCACTCCTTTGAAAGCCCCTGAGAATATTTGGTATTCATCAGCAAGCCCGTAATTCAAAGCTGTCAATTCTTTGATTTCCCCTTTTCATTCTCCAGCATCTGCATGCAAATGAGGTGATTGAAAAGACCGCATCTTGGCACAGTCACGCATCAGACCTCATAGTGACATCTTTGCTTGTGAACATTTTAAAAAGTCTTTTTCACAGTACATTTGCCCAATATAATAGATCATTTGAGTTCTTGACTGCTGCATCCGTGGGTGATGATTGTCGACTCAAGTAAAATGAAACCCTTGACAATTTCAGCACTTTCTTCATTTATCATGATGTTGCTTATTGATCCATTTGTGAGGATTTTTGCTTTCTTTCTGTTGAAGTGCA
The DNA here is from genome assembly GCA_004026705.1 of Nesogale talazaci. Taxonomy (NCBI): domain Eukaryota; kingdom Metazoa; phylum Chordata; class Mammalia; order Afrosoricida; family Tenrecidae; genus Nesogale; species Nesogale talazaci. Next base: position 56,482 of record PVJH01007625.1, on the reverse strand, counting down.
ATCCACATTGAAGAGAGTCATCTTAGATTTTCACCATTGTTTCATGTCCTCTCCACTTTCAGCAATCATCATTCAGTGTCATCTGCATATTGCAGACTATTTATGAGTGTTCCTCCAGTACTGATGCCATGTTCTTCCCACAGTCCAGCTGCTGGATTGTTTGCTCACATACAAACAAAATAGATATGGTGGCAATGATACAATACTGACACACCCCTTTTCTGATTTAACCACACAATAGCCTCTGGTTGTTTTTGAAAAAACAAAAGAGCTTCTTGATCTACAGATTTCAGGTAATCAAAATTAAATATTCTCGAGTTATCAGTCTTCACATAGTTTATTATGATCAAATATATCATCAAGATGGACTGATAATTACTAGTGATTAGAATGTAAAAATTGGAAACAAAGACACATAATGAGATAGAACACAAACCCTTAGTGATTGATATGATACTGATGATCAGATGATAGAACCCTGCAAGACCATGCCTATTTCATTGAAAATATCTTTCTGGCTGAGCCCCAGTGGTGTAGTGGTTGAGTGTGGGACTGCAGCCCACTAGCTTGGTGGTTTAAATCCAGCAGCAGCTCTCCAGAAACAAGGCTGGGCCTCCCACTCCCATCAGAGGGGAGTGATGCCCCCTCCAAAAAAAAATATCTTTTTAAAAACAATACAAATGACTGCATACATGGCCCTTGCCAGATGGAATACACAGAAATAAAAATGACCTCATTTGTGAAAGGAGGCAATGGATAAGCTCAGCACCATCCATTCAGAAAAAGAGAAGAGCAAACAATTTCTCATATGTAAGTTCAAGTTGAGGCTTAAAAAAGTTTAAGTAAGTCTAAGCCAACCAAAGCACTGCATTGAAGATATTGTACCTGAATTTAGAGACTCATACAAGAATAAATGTGATGGAACTAACACTAATGACCCAACGACAGAAATGTTTTGGGATTACATCGGGGCAGCACACATGGAGAAATAAAATACCATTTGAAAGAAAGAATCAACAAAGATGAATGTCTTACTCAACTCACAAAAATAGAAAATTAAAAATGCTGGAGAGTGGGCTGAGCCCCGGTGGCGTAGTGGTTGTGCGCAGGACTGCGGCCCACTGGGACAGAGGTTCAATTCCAGCAGTGGGGCTGGGCCTCCTACTCCCACCACCAGATAGCAGTGATGCCCCCCCAAAAAATGCTGGAGAGTTTGTGGAAAAGTTGGAACTCCCCTATACTGCTGGTATGCAAGTATGTACAACCATTGTGGAAAGTGATTTGGAGTTATCTCAAACAAACTGGGAGTAGGAATTCCATAAGATCCAGTGATACCGCCTCTACATATACACCCCAAATAAGTAGAGTCATAACAAGAGAAAATGTAGGCACATAAGCACACTCATATTCTTTGTAGCACTGTTCACAATAGCAAGATGTTAGAAGCAGCCCAAATGTCCATGAGCAGAAGAGTGGATATAGACACGTTGGTACATAAATACAGTGGAACACCATGCATTGCTTTAAAAAAAAAAAAAAAGCAATGATGAAACTGCAAAATACCTCATGGCAAAAGGGTCCTGGAGGACATTATCCTGAGTGAAGTTCATCAAAAAGGGACAAATAGTACACAAAACCACTATTCTGAGGATAATAACCAAGCTTGTTGGAAATTCTCAAAGGAGGAAGAGCAAAGGTGAAAAGAAGAGGCTATGGACCAGAAGAATGGCAGGTATTGACTTGTGTGAAAGGGGAGGTGAGCTCCCTAAGAGACAGAAGACATGTCAGGCAGCAGACAGAATCCAGGAGGAATGATGAATGGTTTGAACTGTTGAGTGCAAAGTTGATGGTCTGAAATGTAAACCCGAATTTATAATGTAAGTAATCATCAAAAACTAAATAATAACATGGATGTCAGAAGAGAGAGTTTCTGAAACTTGCTCTTGAATGCATAGCACCTTAGACAAATAGAGCTCGAAGAGCAGCATGAGAAGACGGGGTAAATGATTATAAGAACAAACACAAAGACCTAGAGTTAGTTGAGGAATATACTCTCCAGTATTTGTTGTTTTCTGGTTTTATGAATTGAGCATGACATCCATTTTAGTTGATTATTTTCTTTCTTTTTCATGGTCTTTTACTTATCTTCATGTATAATGCCCTTGATATAATCCCAATTATTTCTGTTGGGTTTGTGGTGCAGTGAATTTTTTGATATGGCCCTTCTAGCCACAATCTTTATAACACCCACCAGATGACTGATGGGATCGTGTGGATTGAATGTATTTCCTCTTTTCATAGTGGGTCTAGCTAAGAGGAATTGAGGAAAGATGCTGATAGGATTATATGATTCAGTTATTAGTGCTTGGTATCAGGAATAATTGTGAGTATAAAAACTTAAGCTTGATTAGTTTTGCCATCATGGTGAGTATAAAATGAGCCATTTCAGTAGCAGGAAGAAAGGAATGTCACTACAATCAAAAAGAAGAACCAGAAGTGGAATGTGTCCTTTGGACCCCAAGATCCCTGCACATTGAATTTATCTTTCCACGCCAGCGAAGAAGCAGCAGCAGAAGCAAGAATCAAAGCACCAGAGAGCAGTGAGCTTTCCAGTTGAAAGAGTACATAAATAGGTGTGCCTTCAAGCAGGAGATTCACTGTCCGAGTGGAGCACCCCCAGGCACTTAATCGAGGAGGTGAGTTTACTGACCCCCACCTTCTGATTTAAGTTTATGAACCAGAAAAGTGCCCAGTAGATATTTATCAGCAGTGTATAAGAAACTTGTTAACATCTCACAAGTAGGCAAAGGCTAAGAGGTCACTTGGCTGAGAAACTAACGGGCCTGTCTGAGAAGAGGCTGTTCTAGCCCCTCCCAAAAAGTATCTCGATCATTTCTGATCCTGAATTGTAACCTACGAACATTCCTAAACCTATTAGTATCGCCACTGAGCTGACTTCCAGTGACCTTGGAGGGCAGAATGGAACTGCTCCTAAGGATGTCCATGGTTATAAATCTTTATGGGAGCAGAAAGTTTCATCTTTCTTCTGTAGAAAAGCTGCTTGGTTTGAACTGCTGACCTTATGGTTAGCAATCCAATGTGTAACCAAACGCAGCATAAATATTAATGAGACCTATAGGATGGAAGACTGGTTCCAGAATAGTTATCAAATAGGAAGGTCAAACATGCTTAACCCTTGCCTCGTGCTAAGAAATGGTTTGATTCCCCTTTTCCTATGTGAAATCATAGGAGGTAAGATACACCTCATGTAATCTTATGAGTATTCAGAGGAAATAAGGAGTGCTTTTTTTTTTTTAGGGAAAAACTGGAGACATAGATAAGTGGAAAAGTTCATTAAATTATCCTAAAGAAGATGTTAAATGGAGATCTCAAGGGGAAGAAGATGGGTAAGTAAGAAGTACTGAGGGCAAACCTCAATTCAGCGTGGATTTTGTTAATAAATGTTAGGCATTCTGGTGGCATAGTGGGTTCTGTATTGGTTGACTGACCACATGACCTGAAGTGAGGGAGAAATATAAGGCATCCTACCCTCACAAAGATTTATAGTCTTCGAAACCCACAGGGAGAGTTCTAGTCTTTCTTTAAGTTCCCTTTGAGTCAACATCAATTCTGTGGCAGTGAGTCTGACTCAGTTTTGTTTTGTTTCACCACTGTTAGGAAATAGTAGTGAATAATGTAGACAGTGTTCCTTTCCTCAGGGAGCTTACATTCTAATTAGGAAGGACTCGTAATAAATATCAATTAATGTTCAACATGATTTCTGATATCAGTAGATGACTTGAAGGTTATATGCTACAATCCCTGGAAGGGGTATGCTCTAGATAAGGAAATAAAAAAAGTCTTTTTCCAAGGTAATGCCATTCCCACAGAAAAAAGATAAAACTGGACTGTGGGAAAGAGGAAAGAGCCAAAGGAAAGAGCTAGTGCAATTCCCTGAAATAGAAGCAAGCTTAACAAGTCTGAGGAAACAAATAACCCAACAAAAATGACCAGTGTAGCTACAGCAGAATCTACAAAGAACAAAGTGGTATGAAATGAAGGCCTGGGTCATATCTGAGGAACAGTTGCCAACGTGGAATAGAGTTGAAGCAGTAGACCTTCCTAAAAATCTAATTTGGAGCTAGAATTAAGAAAACCACCAACATCAGATTAAAGTGATGCACTCTATTCTTCAGGAGCATCTGTGTCATGGTACACAAGTCTGATCTGCTAGTCAGGTCCTTAGGTGTGACTCACAAATGTTTCCCATAAAGTCAGGTTGCTTTAGAAAGTTTCTGGAGTACCAAGGCAACAAGCAAAGGATGTTGTGTCACTGTTGGCTGTGTTTTCCCTCGGAATGTCACAGAGTCCATTCTCACTGCAGGAGGAAACAAAGCTGAGAGAAGGGAATGGAGGTCGAGAGAGACTCTGGTTTGCCTCAACTTCCAGGCACACAGCGATGAAAATGTGTATCTTTGAGGCAACGGCATGAAGTTGTTTCCATCGGACCTTCCAACTCCAACGTGGCAATCACTTTTTAACATGGAGATGCCACAAGTTAGAAAAAGTGTCGAATGCTGAGTCAAAATGCACGTGAAAGCTGCCCTGGTGAGTCACCAGATCCTCAGTTAGTTTCCAAAAGGGACAGAAAATTCTGGTTGTGTTGAGTCATGGAAATTGTTGTAGCAGATTACCCTACCTTGTAATGATGAAGAGAATACAAGCAGAGTAACACAAGCTGCTCCAAATTCTGTATGTTTTCAGCATATATATAGTGCATGCGAGCTGTGGATGTGTCTGTCTGAGTGTCTAGCTGTGCTCCCCAACAGCTGTGCCCTCCCACCTGGCTGTGCGTGCTTGACATGGGAAGTTCACCAGATCCCATCTGACAGACATCTCCAACATGGTGTTCGGGCTGGAGCATGGCAACAAATGGGAGTTCCTAGAGATCCCAGAGCACTCTTTAGGCTCCCAGAAAGCCTAACTTCCAGAGAACTCCTTCTAACTTCCTCTATCTTCCTAAAACCTAGGACATCATAAACGCCTGAGGAATTAGTGGCAAAGACCAACTTGATGTAGACTGCCTAATGGAGAAAGGAGTGGTGTTATGGTTCAAGTATTGAGCCAATCTACCAGCTAGTCCATGGGCTGGAGATAAGGCTGTCTGCTCCCATAGAGTTTTGTGGTCTCAGAAAGATTTCTAGTGACTCATATAAGGGCTCCATGGCTCATAAATTGATGCAGAGGTAGAGGGTTGGGATTTTGGTTTGAGGTTTTCTTTTGTGTCTTCATTAAAAGGAAGAAGTAACAATGTTCAAAAACCTGAAGATCTGACCTTTTCTTTCTTCCCTGTTGGTCCACCTCCATTCCTCAGCCTATAGTCCTCTGTGGAAATGTCATTAACTTATACCAATCCACCTCCTTCAGCCTGCACCTCATTTGAGAATAAGGTCTCTTCTGAACTCATTGCTCTCATTATAGCTCGGATTTTCCATGAGTCAGAGTTGACTTTCCGCAGCCACTCGTTAAAGGAGTCATGGATGAGGAAAATGGTTAACATGTTCGGCTACTAATCACAAGAGTGGAGGATCAAGAGGAATCTTAGAAGGCCTGAGACTTCCAAAAGTCAACCATTATAAATCCTGTGGTGCACAATTCTGATCTGAAACTCCGAGGTCACCATGAGTCAGAGTCAAGTCAATAGCAACTGGGTTTTACAGCCCAGTAAGGGCAGCTGGAAAGGAATGGTTATCCCATTTCATGAATGAAGCAAACTAAACTCATCCTAACTGAAGGTGTTGAATTCCAACAACTTGTGAGTGGACTAGGCAAAAGTTCAAATCACCACTTCTTGCTAACTTTTATGCATCTTTCCCTTGTATATGATCTTGGACTGGAATCAACTGGCCAAGAAAATTTTAAAAGATAACTTGTTTACTTATCTGAAAGCATTTTTGTCTACCCCCTACACAATGCCAACAAAAAGAGAAGAAAAGAAATTACACCATCAATAGCTTTGACTTCCTTGGGTACAATTCTAATTAAAGATAGAAGGTCAGGAGTCTCTGGAAAGGGCTAAATATAAACTAAAGATGCTTTTAGAAAGAGCAGGAAATATTCAAGGGCAGAGGTTGGGGGTGTGCAAATGACATGGAGACCAAGTTGAAGACAAGGCTGGTGGTGACGCACTGACAGAAGCAGGTGCCCCTACTCTCAAGCAGCTGTCCCTAATCTCCCTTGCCATCCATTCTCTTGTCCTCCTCATGGTCCCCTTTGAATAATGTGTTTTCTCCTCTACTTCAATCTCAGACCCTGCTCTCCACATTAACATGTATATTGCTTGGTTAAGGGCGATCTGGCCGGTAGGTTCTAAATAACTGAAAAATGACAGGAAGATGATGGGGACAGGATGAATGAGGGGCTCGTCAGAAGTTCCTGACTACCTTTATAATTTATAAACAAATGCCCAACTGAGCTCAACATATTCCAGTTTCAGCAGCTTCTTCAAATAAAATAAGAAAGACCCTGACAAGTCTTACCTCTTTGTCCATCACCCATTCCTGCCCTCCAACCTGCTCCCCAGTCACACAGGCCATGTAACAAGCGCATGCATGCACCTACAGACATCAGAGTGTACTGAGTCTATGCTGGCATTAGGCTAAGTGCAGAGGGTACAAAAGCAAGCCTTACAGTGTCCCCTCAAAGAGTTCATGGTCTTGGGAGCCAGATACCACTAGTGTTTGGTGCTGAGACATAGTCGAGGCAGGCTGCTCTGGGAATATAACAGGAATCTGCCCCTTACCTACATGGATTCTGACTCAGGAAGGCTTCTTGGAGGAAGTGACTTCTGATTGGAGTGCAGATAAATGAAGTGTTAACCAAGCATTAGTATACCCAAGACTTCCAGGAACCATTGCCTTGTGCTGTTTACTTTCCCTCGACTTTTTCCATAAATACATACCATAAATACAAAATATATGTATATTTATCCTTTGGTCATTTGTTTTCTTTTAAGGTGATTTTCTTCACTAAAATGTACACTTAAGGGGATCAAAAATGCTGTCCTGTCTACTGTTGTAATGTCAACATCTTGCATTATGTTTGGCATATAATAGGCTCACTGTTAATGATTAAAATAAAGGATGTATATGTATGTCTGCGAGGGAGTGTTTGAAGCAAAGGACTAGCAGGTTCAGAATCATGGAGGCAAAAGGCACTATGGAACTTTAAGAAATGATTCTCATGTTTGGAACACTGGGTTTCAGGAGAGATTGGTGAAAGATGAAATGACTTAAGCAGCCAGAACAGTTAGACATTACATGAGATTTTCAGGATTTTAATCTTTGACTCACAGGCAATGTGGGACTATTGACAGATTTTGAGCAAAAGAGTAACATGGGCAGATTTGTCCTTTAGAATGACTGCACTCGTTGGAGAGGAAAAGATGAGTTGGAGGGTTGAGTGAAGGTTGAAAAACTAGTGCAGAGATGGGTGGCTATGGTCCAAGAGAGAGAGGCTAGGCACAACACCTGCTCCTGTTGTCTGTCTGCTTAAGGAGCCCTCTGCTTACTGGGTTTGGGGTCAGGCACTGGGTGTTGGACTGCCTGTATGCACAGAGATCCCAGTCAAATTCTGGATCTTTACTGATCCCTAGAAACAGTTCAACCAGAGTATCTCTTCAAAATGAGACCAGGTTGCTTGTTTTACACCCATCACCCCAAAGGAACATTTGGTTGGTAAAGCAGAGGATCAATGGAAACAAGGTAGAGCCTCAGTGAGAAGAACTGACAAAATAGCCACAGCAAGAGACTGAACTATGCTGGCAGTGGTGAAAATGGTGAGGAATCGGGCAGCATTTTCATTGGCTATACATGAAGTTACAGACACTATGAAAGCAACTAGCAACAATGTGGAAGAAAATAATTCTCAGCTGGTCGTGAAGAGAGTACCTGGGCACTCTGACTTGTCAGCCAATGCCTTTGATGTCACTTTCATGCATGTCTCATTTCTTCTTCATAGCATACCCTCAGAAGTGCCTAGCTCTGCAGCCGCTGCTCAGTATGTGATAGTTATCCCATTGCTTCGTTCTTGTCCTTGTTTTCACTGTGCTCTTGATGTTGTCGATAACATGACTGATATATCATCATTGGTCCTTATAATAAATATGAGTGACAAGCAGGCCAGAAATGTTCACATATATGAAACTGAGGATATATAAATCTATAGTGACAGTAATTGGATGAATAACTTGTTAGGGTTATGGCAAGGAGAACATGAAGGAAATGGAGACCTGATAACACTACAAGAAAGAAAAAATGTTCTAAAATGTATTATGGTGATGATTGCACAGCTCTTTTTAATATGTTTAAACCATTGAGTTGTATGCTAGGTAAATTATGTGTCAATAAAACTGTTAAATTTTTTTAGATAGTAGTATGGGATTTTCCCACAGGCATCGGGTTAAGAATTGCCAGAATAACAATAAAATCTACCAATAAGGACAGAAGCCAGAGAACTACAAAAGAAAGCAAACAGCACAAGACAGACACTCAATTAGGCACATTTGAATAGTTTCTTTCCATTTGGCTTTCTACATAAAATGTGGGTTGTTATTATTCTTCTCTTTGCAAATTAGAGGAAGATTCTAAGAGATCACAGGACTAAGCTCAAATCACAATGCTAGGAGCAAAGGGGAGTCCCTGGTGGTGTAAATGTTGATGTCTCTGGCTGATAATCAACAAGTTGGGGTTCACATTCACCTCAAAATGCCTTGAAAACAAAACCTGGAGGTCAACACTGAAATCCCCAGGAGTCATAGTTCTACTGTGGCACACACATGGTCACCATGACTTGAAATCGACTCCCCAACAATTTGTAGCAGCAACAATAGGAAGAAGAGCTATGATTTTAATCTCAGATCATTCTAGCTCCAAGGTCTGGATGTTTTCAAACTTATACTCTGCGGGGATTCCTGAGTGATAATTGCTGGAATTCATCCATCCACCCCACAATTACTCATTTTGCCCAAGCACATGCTTGTCACTGAGTTCTGAGCCTACGTGTCATGTTCTTCCTCCTGCCCTCCCTAAGGTACAAAGGAAAAATTATCTCTGGCTGGAATTGGGAGTCCCTGAGGATTCTGACATGCAGAGCCGGGGCATGCTCAGGACTTGCATGATAACACCCAGATATGACTCCATATTGCCAGAACCAGCAGCCCATTCCCTCCAAACTGCACTTGCTGACTGTCCCCATGGGTTTCCTAGGGAGAGCTGCCACTGCTTGTAAAACACTTTCCTTTCCAGTCTTCCAGGTTTCAGGTTAAATGTTGAAGCTAATCATATTCCAATTGCAAGCATCCCCTCAGCTGGCAGTGTTAGCCAGTGCAAGACAGGGTAGCACGTGACTTGAGGAAGCTTCCTTGGGTTCAGATCCTAATTCCATGACAATGATTTTTGGGCATCACTTCATCTTCCTGGCTCTCAGGGTCCTCCATGGCAAAATAGTGATAAGAAATACTGCATGGGTTGTTAGGTGTTATTGAAGTGACTTTTTGATTACATGTGAAAAGTCCTCATTCAGGAGACATTTTCCTCTCTGGAAGAAAGATGGCACTGCTTCCATAAAGATTTAGAGCCAGGGAATTAACTCAATCGCCATGGGCTTTATGGTTACTTCCTTCCTTGGCCCCTTGGTGGAAGAAATGGTTTACAGCATAAAGGTTGGTGGTTCAAATTCATCTAGTGATACTGTGGAAGAAAGAGCTGGTTCTCTGCTTCTGCAAAGATTACATCCAAGAAAACGGTATGGAATATTCGACCCTGACACACATTAGGTCAAAATCAACTTGACAGCCATGGGTTCGGCTTGAGGCTTTTGAGTTTTTTCCTTCTTCAGAAGTTATTTAGAGAATGGAGAAAAGACCAGCAGAGTTCAAAATCATTCACCTCAAGTGTGGAGATATCTGCGAGGCTGTCCTGTTACAGGGCAAAGATCAATTCTGATGTTTCACCACAAACCAGTTGTGCAGCTTTAGAAAAGAACTGTAGCACTTTCCCTTATCTCCTGCAGTAAACGCAGGTTAAGACTCTGAGGGGTCTCCACCTTTCACAATCACATGCTGAGATTAGGGGCAGAGGATAAGCAAGCTACTGTGACTTTTTCAGTCTTCTTATTTTGTTGAAAAGATACAAAACAGATCATATATCCATTCTGCAACTTCTGTATGTGGTTCACTGTCATGGGTTACATTGGCAACATTGTATCACCTTTTTCTTCCTTTCCTTATCTATTTTTAACGGGTTCATTGTCACCTCAGCCATACATCATAAAATTCAATAGTTTGATCATATCCAGATGAGTTGTACAATCTTTACGACAATCAATTTTAGAACATTTTTTCTTCCTTGTGCTCATTGTTATTTGTGTGGTTTTTTTTTAATTTCAACAAGAATATACACAGCAAACTATTTTTTCATTCAGCTATTTGTGTTGTACAATGACTATTGATATACCTATCCAAATGGTTCCATTGCCATTAAAATCAACCCAGTGCTCCCTACGCAAAAACTGTTCCTCCTTCACCCATGGTCAATTTAGTTTCATTTCTTTCTTCTACTTTACTTTTCTCTTTTGTTGCAGTTTTCTTGATCTAATATTCATCTATCATATGCTTCCATAGCTAAATCTCTTTTTAAAAGCGCTATATATACATCATCCCAAGCATTTTTAATTCTCCCTCCCACATTGATTGATGGCTCCCCAATTCCTTTACCTCTCCCCCACCTCCGCCCCTCATTCCCAATATGCCATTGAATCAGTTATTGTCTCTATGCACCCACTCCTTTGTGCTTCAATGAGAAACCTGACAAAAATCAAAACTAAACAGAAAGAAGAAAATAACAACAGTAATAATTATAATCACAAGGTAAAAATAAAGAGTAAAAAGGAAAAGACGACCAACAATATTTTAAAAAATGAGAGAAGAAATGTCTATCTTGGAACAACCAAAAAATACCTGCTCCCCAGGCAAATTTAGGTTGGGTTGGGTCAAGAGATCCTGACCAAGTTATCATACCAGGGTTAAACTCACCATAATCAAGTTCACCATAATCTCTGTCTGTTAGGAAAGCTTGAGACCCTCACCTGTGGCTGGAAGGGATCTCCCAGAGACTTAATCTGATGAGATGCTCTGCAGCTGGATTTTAGGTTCCCAACATTCCAACATCCTGTGCACCTTCTACAAATTGTTTGTTCACAATTTAAGTTCTGATACCTTTCCCTTCATCATATTTAGATTGTGCTAAAATCATCTTTGGACCACATAGACTTGTCACCCTTTTTCTCTCTCTCCTTATATTGTGTCACTATTGATTCAAACTTATTGCCCACAGAGTACTCATTTTGTTTTAAATTTACTGTTATCAAGTAGATCTGAAATGGACAATTCCTATAAAGTGTACAGTCTCCAAGTTACTAATTTAACTAAACCATTGGTTAGCTTGAAAATGACTTCAAGAAACATCTTTGACTCAAGGTTCAAAAATTGTCTCAACATAGTCATTCTTCCAGCTTCAATGAATCTAGTAATTCTGAAATCGAGGGGGAAAGGTGAAATCTGTTCTAGATTCCACACCACCCACCCCACTTAAACTAAGGACTCATCTACATTGGAACTCAACTATTTAGTCCTCAAACAAAACATTCAGTAATGGTAGCCAGACCTCATCTAGTTCTTCTAGTCCCATAGCAGAGAAGGCAATGGCTCATGAAGGCAACTAGACCTGCTTCCAGTTCCTTTTCTGAATTCAGTATCTCTTTTCTTGGATGTTCTAGGCAAATAAAGTTAAATAAATGTAAATATTTTTTATATCTTAGATGACTTCTCAAAAGTATGGAAGCTATTTAGACAATACTCAACATACTGGATGGATAGAAAAGAAACACTAAAAACTGTGTTAGGCAAATTGACTAAACAGTTACATGAAGCCTCAAGTCTTCAGACCAAGAGAATGAATCCCATGAGGTATTGATTGCACCTAAATAGTATTAGCAACTGCACTGTCCCCTGCCCCATATTACTATTATTATACATTTATATGTAACATAAATTTTTGTAGAATTATATGTAACATATAAATATTTCTGGTGTACAACTTAGTGATATGAATTCCAGTAGTTAAATGGTGTAACTGTGTCCTTTAATTGATGCCAATTTTCCCATCACTACCAGCCTAAACTCATTTCTTCCAAATGAACTGTTTCTTTTATTTCTCCTTCCCTGCTTCCCCAGATAACCTTTGTGTGCTATATATTTACCTGTTCTTTCCATCTCATATAGGAGATCATACATTACTTAAACTTTTGTGATTGACTTATTTCACGTGTAATTTTGTGGAGGTTCATCCATGTTGTAGGCTATAACAGGGCTTCGTTTCCTTTTGTGACTAAGGATTATTGCATTGTATGTATATACCATATTTGGTGTATCGATTCATCCTTTGATAGACACTGAGATGTAGTCAATTACTTAATATGACCCTTCTAGGCATAATCTTCCATTTTTGTGACATATTGTGAATTCTGCCCCTGTGATTCTTCGCATCATTTTAGAAGAAGTTGTCTTTTAAGCTAATGAGAGAAAATGAAACCAAAACTATTCTCACTAAATTCCCAGGGCAAGGTCCAGGCACTCTAGCAGGGGAGCAACTCAACCCAGAGATGCATATGGCAGTCAACCAGGAAGGACGGAAAAGGGGGGATGGGGGATGGGAGGACATGAAGAGTGGGGAATCAGGACACTAACCCACACAGAGGAAAGGTTTTGTTCATGTCACCAAAGGAAATTGAACAAAGGACCAGACTTCAAACTGGGGGCCAAGCCTCAAGGATGACATCCCTGCTCAAAACAGTCAAGGCACAAAGAGAATGGTGGGGCTTGTCTCACCATGAGGCACAATGCCTCTCCAGTGACCCCCAAAGCTGCAGGGGACTGTGCCAGGTCTGACCGGCAAACACCAGAGGGAAACAGGAAGGGGGCACAGCAGAACAGCAAGGGGGCAAAACAGTGAAGTGTCTGAGGAACCCCAAACAAAGATCTCGGAATCAGTGAGCAGAGTATGACACTTCACCAGATCAGATCGAAAAACATTTAAAAGGGTCAACAGACAGATCTGGGACTATTTATAGGGTTGGGTTTTGTTTTGCTTTTCTTGTCTTTCTCTTTTTTCCCTTTTACTTTTTCTTTTTCTCACGTCTATCCGTATAGGCTAGGCAGAAAAAGCAATCCTGAGGAGAAAACAGCAATGCTGAAGGCTCTGGAGTGACATGAGAGAGGAGGCAGTGGGAGAAAGGGAGGGGGAAGTCGAAAAACCCAGGGATAAGGGAACAATATGTGATCCAAAATCAATGGTGAAAAGAGCATAGAATGCCTGATGGGGTTGGATGAAGTGCAATATAGCCAAGAGAAAATACTGAGAGTCAAATGAAGGTGGGACAGGAGGAAAATAAAAAGAATTAGAAGAAAAGACTAGGAGACAAAAGACATTTATGAATGAATAAATATGGGCATGCATATATGTAAATACATTAATATATAATGATAGGGAAGAGGTCTATGTACATATATTTATATGTTAAGTATTAAGATAGCCAGTGGGCATTGGGTCTCTACTCAATTATTCCCTCAATGCAAAAACACTTTGTTCTAATAACCCACCATTCTGTGATGCTGACTTTCCCAGCATGATCATTGAAGTAAAAATGGGTGCATAAGCAAATGTGTTGAAGTAAGTTGATGGTGCCCAGCTATTAACATATAGCATCTGGGGTCTTAAAGGCCAGAAGCTAAGCAAGCAGCCATCTAACAGGAGAGCAACAAAGCCCACATAGAAAGAAGCACATCAGCCTGTGTGATCATGGGGCATCAATGGGATAAGGTATCAGGCATCAGAAGACCCAAAGCAAACAAATATATTGATGCTAATGATGGAGGTCGGAGTGGAGACCCAAAGCCCATCTTTAGATAACTGGACATCACAGAATGGTCACAAGGAAAGAATGAAATAGCCAGGGTGCAGCAGAGTACCAATAGAACAAACAGCATTCCTCTAGTTCTTTAATGCTTCCTCCTCCCCACTATCATGACCCCAGGTCCACCTTACAAATCTGGCTTGACCAGAGCACTAGTACACTAGTACATAGAGCACTAGCCTTGGTACTAGTACAAATAAGAAGTCTCAGCATATGAAACTCAGGAGAGATAAATTCCTCAGGAATATCAATGGGTGTAGCAATGCCATGAGGGTAGGGGGAATAAGGGAGAGAAACAGGGAAGGGACTAAAATGACTTATAATTTGCCCCCTTTCCCAAGGGGGATGAGCAACAGTAATTTGGGTCAAGGGTGACATTGAGCGGTGTAAGATATGAAAATAATAACTTATAGTTTATCAGGTCCATCCGAGTGGGAGGGTGGGGAAAAGGGGGAAAAAGAGGAGCTGATACTAATGGACTCAAACAGAAATAAAAATTCTTTTAAATTATTGAAACATGTAAAAATTTGCTTGATAGAACATATGCATGGATTGTTATAAGAGTAGTAACAATCCCTGATAAAATGATTTATTAAAAAAAACCCTAGGGGAGGAGCTTCAAGATGGCATCCCAGTAAGCAGCCCGTACAGGGGGGTCCTCAGAGATCAGTGAGCATGGTGTCCAGGAGAACAAGTGAGAGGATTTGGGTGAGTAAAAAATATCCCTATGAATCCCCAAAGTGCCCCTCTGTCCTGGAGGTAGCCCTCCCCCGCATCTGCATTACTCCAAAGCCCCAGAGATCTGTGTCCTTATAATAGGGATTTCCCACTTACTGTACTGCTTCGGCGGTAAATTGGTCACCAACCACCAGTGCCCCACTCTTACTCCTCAGCACCCTAGTCACTGGACTGCTATCATGCTGAACTCCTCAAAGCCACAACATGGCTACCACATAGCACCAGTCCACATGTGGCACCCCTCAAAGAGAGCTGCTCCCTTCTCCCACTGTACCCCTCTCTCTACAAGTTTGGGATTCTGCTGCCAAGTCTTGGTCCTTCCAAGCAGCCATCCAGGTCCCCAGGATCTGATCTGAATAAGTTAGATTACCTGCCACCATAGGGGGTTACATGCACCAGTACCTGGGACCCCCTCCCCTATGTGGCCATAGCTGCTGGGTCAACAGGACACAGTGCCCACCGCTCCCAGGGCACTTTGGCTTGCAGCCCCGCCTCTCCTGGTCTGCACAGAGCGGCACCTGCCCCACTTGCCCCCAACATTTCCCTAGCAAAGGGGCTCCTAGCTGTACCCGCACCTCCCGGCCTGCACAGCATGGCATGCCACTTATGCCAACAGTGTAGATCATTGCTGCCTGGGCACCAACTGCCCAACAGGCTGCACTGGGGCACAAGCCACATCTTCAGCAGTGGAGATAGTAGCTTCATGGTCCCAACCTGGTCTATGAGGCCTCAGCAGCTGTAGATCATTGCTGCCTGGGCACAAACAACCCTGTGGGCTACACTGTGGCTGCAAGCCTCTTCTCCTGCAGAGCTGACAGTAGCTGTCCAGGCCCCTACCAGCCTGTACAAGCAGTGGAGAGTACATTACTGTTCCAGAGGGCATCTTTCCCCAAAACCTAATCTAGCTCTGGAAAGCAGGGGTCAATGATCAGGGAGTTCCCTTGCACACACAGGCCATTCCACCTTACACACCAAGAGTTTCACCATTAGCACATTGGCTCCCTACAGCACGAGAGCTGTACCTTGAGCTACATACTCATGCTGAGTTCTCCACAGCATCCCCATAGGCAACCTATGGTGGCTCTAGCTGTGGTATGGCTCCCACCATCGCTCAACACCCCCTCCTGTGGCAGCAAGACCTCCCCCACTATTATCCTTGATTAGGAGCCTATAGTAAAATACAAAATTATAATAATAGAAGCTGTAACTCAAACTCTGACAGCCCAGACCAAGTCAGCCCAAGGGCCTCAATACAACTGTCAGCCCCACTCTAGTCTCTGAGGCTTTCCATCACCATTGACCATTGAGTCATCGCAGCCCCTGCCTACACAGCAGTCTGACCCACCACCAGAGTAGGTCACAGGCAGCCCTTAAAAATACGGTTGCCAGTCAGAGAAAAGAGTCCAGAGCCCTTAGTGTCCCAGAAACATGGGCCCAGCTCAACAAAGTTGTCACATAAGCAACTGCATACCGCATCACTCCCAACAACAACAAAAAAAAAGCAACAAAGACAAATAACAACAGCAGAGCTAATGACACTCATAGAGGAATCAGACATGAATCTGCCACAAAAACAAATTTTCAAAAAGTTGCTTGGAGTAATATAGGAGATGAGGGAAGCGACTGAAAATAAGGATGCAATGATAGAGGACATGAAGTCCATGGTGGAGGAGGTGAAGTTCATGCACCAAAGGGAAATACAGGAGCTAGTGGGTAAAGTGACAAAGCTACACACAAGATCATGGGTCTTACAAAAAAGACTAGAGGAGGCCAAACATTGTAACAGTGATCTTGAAGACAATAAGACAAACCTCAGCAAATGAGAAATACAGTCAAATAAGATAATAAAAAGTTCAGAGGAAACCTGAGATTGTGACTGGTACTATAAAAAAGAACCACTTCCAGATTATTGGTCTTCCAGAACAAAACACAGAGAAGAAGTTGATAGCTAAACTAACAAGGAAATTCCTGAAAGAAAACTTTCCCACATAACTGAAGGAAAATCAGTCATGTATACAGGAAGCAGAGAGGGCACCAATTAGACCAAACCCCAGGAAGAACTCGCCAAGACCTATAATAGTTAAACTATCCAACTTTGAGTAAAAAGAGAAAATTCTAAGAGCAGCAAGAGAAAGGAAGATAGTCACATATCTCTGCTCTCAGGTAAGGATATGCTCAGACCTATCAGCAGAAAACCATTACAAGGAGGAGAGACTGACATAACATCTTTCAAAAACTGAAAGAAAAAAAAAAGCCTGTCTTTCCAAGAACCCACTACCCTGTCATTCTATCTGTTAAGATAAAAAGAGAGATAAGGGTCTTCCAGGATAAAGAAAAATTTAAATATGCTGTAAGACACCCAAATCTGGAAAATCCTTACCAACTCAGTATGGTCAGAAGACCAAAATCAACCAAGCACAAGTAGGAGAATACACATAGCCCAAATCCAACCAGAAGCCAACAATTCAGTAATAATCACTACAATTCCATGGCCTCAGAGGGAAAAGAAGGCAATAAAGAAGCCGCCCCCTATCCAAGACACAGAAAAATGATATGAAGAGAAATAGGAAACATCCAACACGAAAGGCTCAAGATGTCAACGATGAATTCACAGATCATAAGAGCAACTCTAAATGTCAACGGTCTCAATTCCTCCACTAAAATAAAAAGGTTTGCTGAGTAGTCTGGAAACATAACCCATCAATCTGTTGCTGGCAAGAGATACATCTTGGGGATGAGCCCCGGTGGCGTAGTGGTTGTGTTTGGGACTGTGGCCCACTGGGATGGAGGTTCAATTCCAGCAGCGGCTCCACAGGAGCAAAGGCTGGGCCTCCTACTCCCACCACCAGTAGGCAGTGATGGCAAAAAAAAAAAAAAGAGAGATACATCGTAAGCTTGCGGACAAAAATTAATTAAGAATAAAAGGTTAATGGAAAATATACCAAGCAAACAGCAACTTTAATAAAGCAGGAGTCAAAATTGTAATCTCAGACAAAATTAATATCAAGGTTCTAACCATAAAAAGAGATAAGGAAAGGCACTATATAAAGCTCAAAGGATCAGTTAACCCTATAACGGCAAGCACAATGTTTTTGTAACTTTTAATTAAATACATTTAATTATGTAGCATTTAATTAAATACATTTAGTTAAACCGTATCTGGTACCAAAATTATATTTATATATTTTTTATATATTTTGATTGTTATATATATTATAACTATGAAAGTAAAGAGTAAAAAAAAAATTTCCTGAACTTAAAAATTTCAGCATCATCAAGTTAACCAAAATCCAGTAAACATAATAATTACATATGTGGCTAAATGAGAGACTGATGAAATTTGTCAAACTACTGAATACATGAAAAAAGATATCACAGATTCAACAATTATAGTAGGTAACTTTAATTCTCCACATTCAGAGAAAGATCGATCATTGGGAAAGAAGATCAGCAAAGAGGCTATAGAGCTTAACACTACAATTAGGCGATTGAATCTGATATATATATTTCTATCTAGATGCAAAAAATCACAATCTTTTTGAGCGTACATGGTTCATTCTCAAAAATAGACCGCATGCTGGGGATTCAAGTCAAGTCTTAGTAAATTCATGCACATGGAGATACGCAAAAGTCCTTCTCAGATTACCATAAAACTGGAGATCCATAAAGGGACATCCAGAAAAACAAGCACGAACACTTGGAGGATGAATAATGAACTCCTGTGACATTAGTGGGTCAGAAGACCAACATCATTTCAGTATGGTCAGAAGGCCAACATCAAACAAACATCCAGATTAGAGAGGAGTTGAGAAAGTTTCTAGAAACTAATGAAAATTAAATATATAACTCACCAAAATTTATGGGATATAGCGAAGGCAGTTATCAGAGATAGCTTGATAGAAATAAGTGTATACATGAAAAAGGAAGAGACTTATGACTGATAGACTCTATCAAAATCTCCAGCAGCTAGAACTGAGTCAACAAAACAGTCCCTCCAATAGCAAAAGAAAAAAAATTAAAAATCAGGATGGAGTTGAACCAGTGGGAAGACAGAAGAATGACGCAAAAGAGTAATGCATCAAAAAAAAGCTGGTTCTTTGAAAGAACCACCAAAATCGACAGACTCCTGCAAACCTAACCAAAGAAAGGAAAGAACAAACAGTAATAGCCAGGATGAAGGATGAAATGGGGAACCACATCCGACCCCAAAGAGATTGAAAGGATAATCAGAAATTACAATGAAAGTTTAAACTTCAATGAATTAAACAATGTGAAAGATATGTACAAATACTTGGAAAAATAATCCCTCCTTAGCCAATCCTCAATAGAGGGCAAGAACCTGAAAAACCCATCGCAAAAGAAGGAATATATATGGTTATTAAGAAGCTACCATCAATAAGAGCCACCAGACTAAATGGATTGAGAGGAAAATTTTACCAAACATCCAGATAAAAGCTGACACAGATCCTCCACAGACTATTGCAGAGGGTGGAAAAAGATGGCAAACTCCCAAGCTAATACAGACCGAGCATAACTTTGATACCCAAACAGGACAAGGATCCCACAGAAACAGAAAAGTACAGACTGATAAAAAAGAGAAAGGGACAGCCGGTCTGGACCCCGTGTTGGCACACCAGGCCCAGAGGACGAGATCCCTGCAAGGAGTGGCTGGGACACAGAGGAGACTGTGGGGCCGACCACAACTGGTGCCTTGTTATCCCCTTACTTGAAAAGGCTGTGATAGAGGACAAATCTGGGGTCACAGCAGGGAAATGGTGCAGTCTTAACCCCTCACAGGGGGCGAACCAAGAAGGGACTATAACAGATCAGCAATTGAAGCAAAGCAAAGATACAAAGTCCCTGAAAAGCCCCAAAAGTGCACTTCAGACTGGAGGGGGGAGATCCCCCATAACCAATGGGGAGATAGTCATGAAGGTCAGTAAACAAACCTGGAATTATGGGGGTTTTTTTCTCCTTTTGGAGGGCATCTTCTTTTTCTTTCTTTTTTCTCTTTTCTCTCCTTTTCTTTAAATCTTTTGTTTTGTTTTTGCTTGGTTTATGTCACAATTGGTTTGCCAACTTATAGTGCGGTCAACAGTCCTGTGGGGGGCGGGGGGGGGGGGAGGAAAGGTGTGGAGGAGCAGGCAGGGCCATAGACAATAACTTCTGTATTAGAGTCAACAGCAGGAGGAGATAGAGATCCTAAAGTTGATAGAACAACAGCAAACTAGCTAAGAGGCAGTTCTAAGAGTTGGAAATAGGGGGAAAGTGATGGTGGGGCAGGAGGTAGGTACAAGTAAACAGGAAGGACCTAGGAAGCAAAGCAATGGATAGAAGTCATAGGTGTGTACATACATAAATACATTAATCCACAAAAGTGGAGGTATTGGCCTATGGACCTATATTTATAAGGCATTGTATGGTGGTAGTGAATGGACTTTGGGCCTCTGCTCATACAGTCCCTCAATACAAGAACATTTTGTTCTAACAAATTTCCATTCTGAGATGCACAATTGCTGAAGACAATATGGGCGCAAAAGCAAATGTGGTAAAGAATGCAGATGATGCCCAGCTATTAAGAGATAAAGCATCTGGGGTCTTAAAAGCTTGAAGTTTAAAAAAAGCAGCCATGCAGCAGAGAAGCAGCAAGCCAACATGGAAGAAGCCCACTGTTGGTGTGATCACCAGAAGTCATTAGGACCAGGTAATAGGTATCAGAAGACACATAACAAGCAAACATACAAAAACATACTGAGAATGAGAGGGATGGAGCACAGACGCAAAGCCCATCTGTAGACAATGGAACAATCCCCCACAGAGGGGCCACAGGGAAGGGGTGAATCAACCAGAATGGAGTAAAATATCAATGAAACACACAATACCCCCGCTATCATGACCCCAATACTGCTTCTAAATTCAGACTAAACTGGAACATGTGCACAGGTATAGAAAAGAGATGTGGACACACGACACCCAGAATTCAGAAACAGGAGTGATAATAGTAATACCAGAAAAATAGGGATAAAGGGAGGGAGAGGAAGGGAAAAGAGGGGGAACTGATCGCATGATTGACATGTAACCATACACCCTTCTCCAGGGGGAAGATCAGGAGAAAACATGGGAGAAGGGAGAAAGTGGTCAGTGTGAGATACAAAAATAATGGTAATTTATAATCTACCATGGGGGTGGGGGGGGTCGGTGGGAGGGATGAGGAGCTGATACCAAGGGCTCAAAAGAAAGTAAATGTCTAGAAAAGAATGAAGGCAATATGTGTACAAACATGCTTGATGCAATCAATGTGTGGGTCATAAGAAGAATTGTAAGAGTCCCCAGTAACATGATTTTTTTAAAAAGAAAAGAAAAAAGAAACTTATATGCACTGCCAAGGAGTTGATTCTGACAAACAGTGATCATATTGGCAGGGTGGAACTTCCTCTGTGGCTTTCCTATACTGTAGGTCTTACAGAAGAGGTGGAGGGCTGGGCCAGGGGGAGGGGGGTTGACTTCATCTCTCTCCATTGGACCAGCTAGTAGTTTTGAGCAATCCAACACATACCGTATTTGTCAGACTGCAAGATGCACTTCCCCCCCAAAAAAAAAGTTTAGGGGGAAATCAGAATGTGTCTTATGGTCTGAAGGTGTGGTACCCCAGAACATTTGTTTATGAACCAATGTGCCCACTTATTGTCCATTGCTATTTGCATGCTGTGGGTTGCTGTATGTCCCAGGAAAGTCCCACCTTCTGGAGTCTCAATGTTAGTAAGGTCACATGATCCTCAACGCTCGCCTCCTCTCATTTGCTAATGAAAGCGGTGATGGTTCTTAACACCATTGTTGAGTTTATGCTGTTAAATATGCCTGTATTGTGCTTTATTTTAATAAATATTTTAGTATACTGGTACTATTTGGTTCAGAAATATTTTTTATTGTTTTCCTGCTCTAGAAACTGGGTGTGTCTTATGGTCAGGTACATCTGAAAAATGTCTGAAAAATACAGTAATTCACCATGCCACCTGGGCTCCTGGAGACAAGATTAAATGGAATATATTTTGTGTCCCAGCTTTACCAGAGGATGTGTCTCCTGTTGTCACCCTTAGTTTTCTTGAGGATGTGTTCTACACACTTTCTGTAAGGCAAAAACCATACATCCATCAAAGCCTCAGGGGTGGGCAAGATTCCACCTTATCCCAATGAAAGAAACATGGAAAACTCATGCTGAATGAACAGTGATGAAGACCAACCACAGTGGAGTTATGGCCCAAACAAATTGTAAGCCAGGACTCGGGTAGCTCTCTTTTTTTTCTTTTTTGGACTCTTACAACTCTTTTCACGATCTATGTACATCACTTGCATCAGGCAAATCTGTACATATGTAGCCTTTATTCTTTTCTAGTTACTTTCTATTGAACCCTTGGTATCAGCTCCTCTTTCCCCCCTCCTCCCCCCACCCCTCATAGCCCTTTAATAGAGTGTACATGGTTCTTAATGTCATATCTCACACTGACTGCTGTCTTCCTTCCCCCATGCTTTCTGTTGTTCCCCCTGGAGAGGGGTCTATGTTTAGATCATAGTGATTGGTTCCCCCTTTCTCCCTTCCTCTCCCCTCTTCTCCCTACCCTTCTGGTATCACTATCCCCACTCCTGTTGCCAGAATCTGTGTTGTGAGCTCCCATCTCTTATCTATTCCTGTGTACATGTTCCAGTCTAGTCTGAAATGTGAAGTAGCACTGGGGTCATGGTAGTGGGGTGGGTGAAGAAACCTCAAGGAACCAGAGGCATATTGTGTTTCATCAATGCTTGACTGAACAGGATAGCTCTCTTGACATGAGCGTTGTGTGTCTCTTTTCTTAGATAACAAGGCAAAACCTGCTTTCACTTTACATTTTTTGAGTTCCTGGACCTTTATCGAGCAAAGGTGACAAAATTCGCTGTCTTGCTATGGATACTGTGTCTTGTTTTCCTTTGCTTGAACTCTGGTTCCAGGTACGTGAGCTGTGGCCTATCACTTTATCCAATGCACCAGTGTCCACTGCCTAACTGATGAGGAGTTCCCTCCAGACAGATATCTGAACTTCACATTTACCAGCCAACGCACTGACATGAGTCATTCCCTTCATGGTCCATGAGAGCCAAGACATTTCAGCGAAATGTGGAATCTTGGGAGTGAGGGAGTACACTAAGAGAGAAATGGTGTTTGATATCTGGGATAATAGAGTGGTATGACATTTTAGAAAAGTTGGATATTTGAGACATCTTTAATCTCCATCTCTTTGTGACCACTCTTGAAGTAATCTTTCTAAAAGAAATTGCCCATGTGTTTATTCCTATTTATACTTTTTGCCTTTAGGCTACATAATTAGGAATGAAATTGCTGGGTCATATGGTAGCTCTATTTTTAATTTTTTAAGACTTTCCATACTGTTTTCTACAATGGTTATGCCTTCAATCTTCTGCTTTTTAAGATGCATCTACTCCTGAGAGAAGTAGCAGATTACCTCATCACCAGTTAAAGTGTGTTTTAACATCTCTTGTGACAACTTAATTTCAATTTTGCTATTCAGACTTGTTCAAACCATAGGGAGAAAAAGAAACGAAAAGGTGTAAAGTATTGGATATTGAATCAAATCACTAACGTGATACTGTGAATTAGCTCATCTTTGTCACTTTCCTCACTTGTCATCAACAAATATTTAATAAGCACCTGCTGAGCACAAGGTACTGTGCCAGATGCTAAGACATGCGAGAATCTCCTCAGGCTCACAAAGCAACCTTCATCTGCCAGTTTGTCATCCTGTGGTGATTTGCACATTACTGTGCTGCTGGCCGTGATGACACCAGAATTTCAAATACAGGCACAGTCATCCAAGCTAAACAGGTTTCAGCAGAGCTTTCAGACTAAGACAAACTATGAAGGACTTGGCAATTCACTTCCAAAAAGCAATAGCCAGTGAAACACTTATGAATAGCGGCAGAGCATGCTGGATGATGTGCCCCTCAGATCATACCCTGAAATCTGCCACTGTTGCCAGTAAAGGAATAATAGCCATACACCTGCAAGGAAGACCATTTAATATGACTATTGTTCCAAGTTTCCTACCAATTACCAAGGTTAAGATGATGAAATGGACGATATTTGCCAATCTTTGCAGTCTGAAGGATCCGTACATGGAAAATACGGACCAGAGATCACATGACAGAATTTTGTAAGACCAATCATATATTCAGTACAAGTGCCTCTCTTTCAATAATATAAATACCAACTACAGATAAGAATTCACAGACAGAATGAATCACGAGTATCAAATCCACTACATTTGGAAAGAGATGATAGAGACTGATGAGGACATCAGTGAAAACAAGGCTTGCTATGGAACAGACCATCCATTACTTATATGCAAGTTCAGATTAAAGCTGAAAAATTAAAACAATTGCCCAAGAGTCAAAATATAACCTTGAACCTATCGCACCTGAATTCAGAGTCCATCTCAAGAACAGATTTGACATATCGAATATCAGTGACCAAAGACCAGCTGAATCATGGGATGGCATCAGAGACAATCTATATAAAGAAAGAAAAAGTCACTGAAAAGAGAGGCAAGAGATAAAGGACCCAAATGACCAAAGAGGTGCTGAACCTTCATTTTTAACATGGAAGAGCTTAAATGAGTAAAAGAAATGATGAAGTAAGAGAACTGAATAGGAAATTTTAAATGGGTCATTTAAAAAGACCAAATTGGGCTGAGCCCCGGTGGCATAGTGTTTGTGTGCGGGACTGCGGCCCACTGGGCTGGAGGTTCAAATCCAGCAGCAGCTCCACAGGAGCAAAGGCTGGATCTTCTACTCCTACCACCAGAGGGCAGTGATGCCTCCCCAAAAAAGACCAAATCATTGTTTTAAAATGCACAGAGACCTGGAGTTAGAAAACCCAAAGGGAAAAATAGACTCAGCATTTCTCAAGCTGAAATGACTGAGGAAAAAATTCAATTGTTAGGATAAAATATTGAAGGATTGTATAGACAAAATATTTAAAATATTGCCAAAAGTACAAAGAAAGCTTCAAAAGAAAATGGGAGGAATACACAGAATCATTATATGAAAAAGAATTAGTCAACATT
This sequence comes from Nesogale talazaci, assembly GCA_004026705.1. Classification (NCBI taxonomy): domain Eukaryota; kingdom Metazoa; phylum Chordata; class Mammalia; order Afrosoricida; family Tenrecidae; genus Nesogale; species Nesogale talazaci. The sequence continues at coordinate 31,598 of PVJH01007625.1, read as the reverse complement.
CAACTATTTTACATGATCAAGAACTGATAGCATTGATGGGAAAAAATATAAGCTGTAATAAAGGTATTTGCAAAAAAAAAAAAACCCAAACTCCAAGAATTGAAATAATTGAGATGATTTAAAAACTGATGCAGTGCTAGAATCAGTCACTTGTCTGTGCTGATGAATTTAGATGATAACTAGTTGTCCAAGCAATGGGAAAGATCAACATTTTCACTCATTCCAAAGCAAGGGGATCCAAAAGAATGCAAAAATATTGAACAATATATTCTTCACATCACATGCAAGTAAAATTGTACTGAAAATTATTAATTGCAAAAGTACCTCGACAGAAAGCTACCATAGATCCAAGCCACAATCAAAGAGCACATAGAATCTAGTGAGGTCAGATTAATCCTGACAGAAAATGGAGAATACTAATGTGTTAGTCCAAGTAGACTAGAGAAACAAATTCATAGACATTCATATGGATATAAGGGTAAGGTTTATATAGAACAGGAATGGGACATTGAGAAAGCATCCCAACCCAGTCCAGTTTAAAGTCATAAGTCCGATATTAGCCCAGATGCCTGATACCAGTCTCTAAAATCTCCTTCCGACTCACGAAGTCACAGGCCAGTGGGTGCAGAGTCCCAGCACTGGTGGGGGTCTCCCCATGGCTTCTCACTTCCAGGGCTCAGGGTTCATCAACAGCATCCACTGGTGGTAGAAGCAACTCAGTGCTGGCTGGGGTGTCCACGTGACTTCGCCAGCTTCAGAGGTCTGGTCCCATCAGGGCAAGGCCGTGTGGCCTCTCCTCCAACTCCTCCAGTTCCTAGGAAGCTACCATCTTGTCTTGTCCATAGTTCATTGTCTCTGAGACTGACTCCCAACAACTGGGGAGATGGCCTCTCATCTCCATGAGGGAAATATTGCGAGATTTCCCAGAAGTCTCAGGAGAAAGCCATGCCCACATAGAGACCTCATTGGCTACTCAATGGCTATCTCCAGATTAACAGGTTAGACTTCACCCCTACATCCCAATCATGAAATTGGCATAACGAATACATGACCACCACAACTAAAAACGCATCGTCTTGTATTTTATTAATGCTATAGAAGCATTAAGTATGTGGATCATGAAGAAAGATTTTCGATAACATTACAAAAATTGGAAAAAGGAAGAACACGTAACACTCCTTTGAACTGAGGATGGTGTATCTTAGCCTCATGTAGTATGGACATGTCATATAAAGAGGTACTAGTCTTTGAGAAGGACATCATGCTGGGCCAAATAAAAGGACTGAGAAAAAGAGGAAGATCTTCAAGGAGATGTATTGATACAGTGGCTGCAACAATGAGTTCAAATAGAGCAACAATTATGAGGATGTCACAGGACCTAGCAGTCTTTCATTGTTGTACAGAGATTCCCTATGGTTTTGGACACCTTCAAAAATCATATAATCCAAAATTGAAGGAAGGAATAGAATCAGAGCGTAAATTGTGAGAATCCAGTTTGCAGAAAGCTGTGAATGACCGTTGGAGCTCCAGATACATTTGTAGGAACTGCATCGGAAATACAGCTCCAGATAGAGGGATGGGAGGAAAGCTGTTGCTAAAAATAATGCATTGGAGAGATGACTATAGGACCTCAAAATGTGACCAGAAGGGTTAAAACCTGGTCAGTTGATTCCCCCTCAGATGCATGTTAGGTGTGATCTGGTTTTCAACATTTTCAACATTTCCTGTATGTTTTTGTTTGTACACATTTACCTCAGATGTGCTTTGTGGTCACTCTCTTGAATTTGTGCTATGTGTTTTTCTGGTTTTCACTATATAAAACCTGGGATGGATGACGCTATAGGGACAGCAAGTAGAATAAGGGTTTGGGGGTGAGGGTAACAGCTGTGTGAGGGCACATAAAGGGGAGCTGATGTCAAGGAGTTCAGGAAGGCAAAGAGTGTTTTGAAACTGATGGTGGTAACAATTGTACAATACTGCTCGATGTGATTGAACTATGGAATGAGATGGCAGCTGTATTCATTCCCCCCCAACTGGTTCTGGGGAAAACCTTAAAATGCTTTTTAAAAGCTTATATTTATGTTGAAGCAATTAGACATACCAAAGGGGCGGGGGATTAAGATAGAAATCTTAGTGTCTCCTGAACAAAACGAAGACAGCTATAGAGACTGGGGATTTTTCAGGCTTAGTGAGCTGGATGGAGTTCTCCCCAGAGCCTCTTCATTTCCTCAGTGGCCCTCTCTTCCCTAGTCACACCACATAGCCTCTGAGCCCCACCCCCGCCACTGAAGAACCTCTCACCCGACTCCCAGTTTTCAGCCTCTGCCTACTCCACCTCCTTCAAGCTCCCAGAAATAAAATACGCCCCATGTCAATTAGATTTTTGTCCCTCCCTTCCCCAAATCATTTTTCATCTGATATAAAGTTCAATCTCAGCAAGTTAAGTTTCCAGAAATCTGACTGTGACTAAGTCCACCTGAGTGTGCTTCCGTTCTAACTCTTCCATCAGCCTTGGCGACCATGCCCCTCCATCACCCTCCTCAAACTGTATCTCCCACTCTTCTCACTTATGAACATTCAACTCAGGGCAGAGCCCCGGTGGTGTAGTGGTTGTGCGCGGGACTGAAACCCACTGGGTTGGAGATTCAATTCCAGCAGCAAGGCAGGGCCTCCTACTCCCATGACCAGAAGGCAGTGATGCCCCATAAACAAAACAAAAAAAATCATAAAAAACATTCAACTCACCCTCAAGACCCAATGTAAATGACATTTATGTCCTAAACTTCTCTGATTCTCCGAGCTGGAACTAATGGTTCTTTTCTTCTGCTTCTCTATTGTTCTTGTTTTTTTACCATGACGCTCAATTTCTAACTTCAACTGTAATAACTTGTTTATGGGTCTGTATCCTACTTTGTACTGGACCTTCTTTAAGGGCAAGAAACGTACATGATTAGACTGGGGCAGGGGTGTCTGCTTGGTATGAGCTGTGGGCCAGCAGCAAGGCCAGATTGGGAGCTTGTTTAAGCAGCTGCTGTCAAGCTGAATTCTGTTCCCATCAGAGTAGAACTGTGCTCTGTGAGGTTGTACATTTCCAGGCCTTTCTTCCAAGATGTCTCTGGGTGGACGTCAATCCCCAGCCTTTCAGTTCGCAGTTGTGTGCTTAACCGCAGGCAGCAAACAAAGGCTCTGGGATCTGGCTCATTTTTTTTCTTTCCAATATAAGGCTTTTATTATGTTGAGAAATTTTGCTTCTGTACCTATTTTTTTAGTGTTTTAAAATCATTTTACAGATATTATAACAATCCATAAATCAGTTATATAAAGCAAACTCAAAGCATCATCTTTCAAATTGAGCCCTTTGATATCATCTCCTCTTTTTTCCCTCACTCCCTAGTGAACCCTTAATAAATGTTATACATATATTTATATTATATATTTACATATTATATATTCCATATCTTACAACATCCACTGTGTCCTTCCACCCACATTTCTGTTATTAGTCCCCCTCAGGTTGGGGAGGGGTTGTTTTCATCCATCCTTGCTATCAGTTCCCCCTTTATCTCCTCCCCACCTCCCTGTACACACATGGTATCACCACTCCTCTTACTGTTTCTGAGGTACTTAGCTGTCCTGGAATCCGTGTGTTGAAAGCACTTCCCTGTATCAATGTTCTATTCTGGTCTAGAAAAATTTTGTGAGATAGAACTGGGGTTCTGATGGTGTTGTGGAGGAAACCTTAAACAACTAGAGGAATGTTGTGTGAACTCATTCTTCATGCAGAATCTCAAGCCTTACCCCAAAGGGATTGAATCAGACTCTGTGCTTTATCTAGATGCCCAGGTGGCTTGGGCGCACAATAAAGTGTGACTAGTTCTGTTTATACAGAGCAACACATGTATAGCATGTTGCACCTCATTGTCATTCAGAACATATTTGTTGGGTGAAAGGATATGAAAACGATCATTTAAACCTTCTCATAGTTGCACCTACATCTAGTCCCTAAACTGTAAGATCTTTCTTAGCCACTTAAATAGAGTTGTCTACATAGCAAAAAAAAAAAAAAAAAAGACCACTCACCTGCCCCTCTAGCTTTATCTTTCTGCCTCCTCCTCCAAAATCAGACTCTTCCCAACACTCGTGGAGAGCCATGTCCCAAGCTTAAAAATGTAATTACAAAATATAGTTCTTAGGGCTGCTCATCCATAACCCACCCTCAAGCCTTGCCTTTGCAGAAGGAGGCAGTCCATCAGGATCCATGAGTGATGGTCCAGCCACCAGATCACGGCAGGAAGGGAGCTTGCTCCCATCCATCATCCCTTCGCCCTCCATAACCCTGCAGAACTCACGGCAAGGCAGAAACAGCTCCCTCCAGGTCTGCAGGCCAGTGGCAGCTCTTCATCAATCTCAGTACTGTTTCCCTCCACTCATCACCCCACCCCCTAGACTCCCAGGGTCAGAAGACTTCCCCAGAGGCTGCTGGGAAAAATCTCCAGACTATGTATGTCACCAGGGATCAAAAAGAATGACAGGTGACTTCTGACCACAGGTTTCCCACCACACTCTCATCTGTACCCCCCAAATAGCTGGGAAAGTGCATACGTAAATATTATGCCTTCCTATAAAGCAATGTCCAATCACAGTCTGAAAATGAGCCACCAGCTTATGGACCCTTTAAAGTCAGAAAGGTCGGAACTCATTAAGATTGCTTTCCTCCACACATTCATTTTCAATAAATCAGCAAATGATTGGTGCTATACATTATGGTTAATATAAAAGAACTGAGCCACCATATTATGTAAGTGACTTTGTGAAATATTCTACCTCTTCCAACTGGCTTTCATACCCATTATCTCCCAAGTCAGGCAGGCGGTAGCTATTATCACCATTTCACAGATGGAAACCCTGAGACCCATCGAGGCTAAGTCTCTCCCTGTTGTCATAATTTACACATGGTTTCTGTTCAGAAGGGATTTTCAGTAGCTTAAAATAAAGCCGTATTTACATAATAACTAGCATTTGAAGTTTTACTGTAGGAACATTTCCACATTTGGTCAAAAACTAGGTGCAGAAAACACGTTATGACAATATAAGCACTTCAATTTATGAAGAAAATCATCGTTTTCTCCCTTTATTTGCTCAATAAACAGATACTGAACATTTTAAAGCACATAACTGCTTGCATACATACAAGTACAAAATGAAGATAGACAGGAAATCGGAAGCTCTCTAGGCAAAGGAGGAGATTTTGTGCCAAGAATTAGAAATGAAATCCTCCCTGTAATTAGTCTTAAGTTTGCCTCTGGGCTTCCTGTGAGGCAAAGTGAAGAAGGGAACATAGTGTGTTGCAGGAGCTCATTTTCCCATAAAACAAAGTGAGCAAACCCACCCGCACCAAAGCAGCCAAGGTCCTAAACATTGATTAGCACTGATTTCTAAACACACAGTATTAATGAAATCTTTCATAAAGGAGAATGATTCAGAAGACAGCACTGAAGCTACAGCTCGGGGAGATGGGTGTGTCTGATTAGAGCAGACAGGAGCAGATGAAGAGGGGAGGGGAAAGAGTGGAACACATCCTGGGCCATCAACCCCTGAGGACAACATTTCTGCTCAGAGCAGCCAATGCACAGACAGGACCAGAGATCCAGCCTCACCATGAGACACGACACCCGCGCTGACCCATATCGCTTTAAGGAACAACACTTTAAGCATGGTGTGGGAATTTTCCAAATTGGACCCCACCACAGCAGGGTGAAACACCAAGAGCTTTCAACAGAGCAGCTAGAGGATCAAAACAATGAGGTCCTGGGGAATACAAAAAATAGACTTTGGGGTCAGGGCATGGTGCCCCATCAGACTGAACTGGAAAACTCTCCTGAAGGTCAACAAACAGACCTGAAACCATTTTTAGAATTTTCATTTTTTTGTCATTGGGTTTTTGTTGCTGTTGTTTTGTTTTCTTTTGTTGTTTTGTTTTGTTCTGTGTTGTTTTTGTGCATATTATTATTCCTGCAGATCTATCTAGATAAGATAGACTGCATAAACAAGCTGGGGGTGGGGGGAGGTGTGGAACCATTGATTCCGAGGGACAGGGAAGACAGGGAGGTGGGGAAAAGGAAGTGGGTATAACAAACCCAGGGACCAGGGAATACGTGATCTAAAATCGATGGCAAGGAAGTAGGTTGCCTGGTGGAGCTTGATCAAGAGCAATGTAACCAAGAGGAATTACTAAAACCTGAATGAAGGCTGATCATGATAGTGGGACAAGAGAAAAGGAAAAGGAAATGAAGGAATGAACTAGGAAATAAAGGGCACATATAGAGGTCTAAATACAGACAGGTATATATGTAAATATATTATACATAACAATAGGAAAATAGATATATCTATTTATATTTATATGTTAAATATTAAGGAAGTAGGTAGGTATTGGGTCTCTACTCAAATACGCCTTCAATGTAAGAACAATTTGTTCTAATTACCTGGCATTCTGTGATGTTTAGCTTCCCAACATAATAGCTGAAGGCAAAATGGGTGCATAAGCAGATGTGATGAAGAAAGCTGATGGTGCCCAGCTATCAAAAGATATGGCATCGGGGGTCTTAAAAGGCTTAAAGATAAATAAGCAACCGTCTAGCTGAGAAGCATCAAAGTCCACCTGGAAGAAGCACATCAACCTGTGTAGGGATCAGGCATCAAAGACAAAGAACAAAAAATCATATCAATGTGAATGAGGGGGAGACCCAAAATCCACCTGTAGACAATTAGACATCCCTTACAGATGGGTCAAAAGGAAGAGAAAAGCCTGTCACAGTGCAGTATAACACCAATGAAACATGCAACTTTTCTCTAGTTCTTTAATGCTTCCTCCCCACCCTTTGACTACCATGACCCCAATATTACCTTACAAATATGGCTAGACTAGAGCATGTATACGGGTACACATAAGAGTAGGAAATATGGTGAATCCAGGACAGATAAACCCCTCAGGACCAATAATGGGAGTAGCAATACCAGGTGAGGGGAGAAAGGGGGGTATGATCATAATGTCTATATATAATGCCCTCCCAGGGAGGTAGGCAACAGAAAAGTGAGTGAAGGGAGAAATTGGTCAGTGTAAGACATGAAAAAATAATAATGATTAATAAATTATCAAGATTTCATAAGGAAGGAAGGATGGGGAGGAAGGAAAAAATGAGGAGATGATACCAAGGGCTCAAGTAAAAAGAAAATATTTTGAAAATGATGATGGCAACAAATGTACAACTGTGCTTGACACAATGCATGGATGGATGGATGCTGATAAGAGTTGTATGAGCCTCCAATAAAGTAGTTTTTAAAAGGAAAGAATAATTTATTAGATAGATGGGTACATTGGAGTAATGCGTTACTCGTGGTAAGCTCATAGGCATGTTTAAGGTTTTGTTGTTTTTGTTTGGGACTGAGTTACAGGGGCTTGATGTTTTGCTTTTCTTTAATTTTTGATGTTTTGTTTTTATTGGCCTGCTGGTATTGTTTTTTGTCTTACTGGACCTTTCCATTCTATTGGACACGTCCTTCACCTTGGCACTGGGATAGCTCATCTTTTTATTCTCCTGCTATGTTGTGACTGCTCTTTGACTCTTTATTGGGCTTTTTCCTCATTGGGAGGATGAGCTGAGGTACTCCCAGTGTGTCAGCTACTGCTTTAAGTTGAGGAGTTCTAACTATCCATCTCTGGCTAGTTTTTTCTACACACCTACTGCCTGCTCGGTATCTCTATGGAGAAGGCTGCAGATCTCTGACTCAAACTTCGCCAGACTAAGCCATCACTGCCCTGAGCCCCATACCTCCTTCCCCGTGTACATACACACATCATTTATTCCCTGCAAAGTCTCCTTGTTTGTGACTCCTTAACTTTCACATAGCCAAGAAACAAGCCTTGGAACTTTGACTTCCTAAATGCTCCTTCAATATCTCTCTTTGAATGTTCCAAGATGTCTTTCCTAGGTCTACTTCAAAAAGCCTTCTTTTTGGGGGTTGGGGAGGCATCACTGCCCTAGGTGGTGGGAGTAGGAGGCCCAGCCTTTGCTCCGTGGAGCTGGAATTGAACCTCCATCCCAGTGGGCCGCAGTCCTGCGCACAACCACTACGCCACCGGGGCTCAGCCCTCTTTTTGCCTCCCTCCAACCCATTCCTAAATGGATATCAGCCAAGGACACATGCCCCCACTGTTGAAAAGTTTTAAATAGCTCCTTCCCATATGCAGGCTACATTTCAACCTCCCTAGCATGACCTATAACATCTTCCATGATCCATGTCAGACTCCTCTCTAAGCATGGCCTGGGAAAAGCAGCAAAGGCAATAAATTCAGATGTAAGTCCATTTGTACCAAATGTCACTCCTACACTCCCACCTACAAATAACGAACTGTTTCAGAACACTGTCCTTTGTACAGGCTACTTCCTCTGCCTGTTGATTCTCTCACTTCTGACTTTTCTCTTGGTTAGCTTCTGTGACTCTGGCCAACTCTCCCTTCTTGGGGATTTATTTCGGTTTTCTAAATATGTTTTCACATTCCAAGAGATTGTCCCAATCTTCCCCATCCTTTAATTTTTTTTTCTAGAATGCATATTAGGAGCGATTATGTGTTTCTTCTAAACTTGGGCCAGCCTCAGTTGCTACATTACCATGCTGCCTTTTTTTTTCTTGCTCATTTTTTTTCTTCCCCAAAGACAGTCCAGCAGACAGGAATGGAAGTGAGGAGAGAGAAGAGTAGGAAGACTGTGGACTTCAATATCAGCAGGACTGGGTTATATGAGTACCCTCCATAGTGACTGGATAATTTTTCATCTCAGTTTTTGTTTATTTCAGGGAGCCTTGTTATTGTTTATGAGGCGATGTTGGGTGGGGGGGAGCATTTTTTTTGCATCTTTGTGTTTAGATCTAGAAATTGCTGGTTGGCACAAATGAATAAGCTTTTGTCCACTAACCAAAAAGTTGGTGATTCGCATCTACCCAGAGTTGCCTCGGAAGAAAGACCTGGGGATACTGACTTCTGAAAGACCTGGAGATACTGACTCTGAAAGAACTGCCCCTGAAAACCATGCTGATGAGTAGGTGAAAACTCGTTTTATTTGTGGTTTGTATGTCATATCCTTTTCCCCTATTCCTCCCCCTACCCCTGCCCTCACTCAACGGAACTCAGCCAATACCCATCCAAGATGGGTTGCCACCAGTATCTACTGGGATGCTGATGGGAGGAGATTTTCAAGTGTGGCCATCAATTTGTTCTCCAGCATATACCAGACAATTTGGATAACAAAGTATGTTAGGGAATCTCATGAAGGAAGTTTTCTATTTATAAGCAGTAACCAGGGTCTGGACACTGGGCTAGCTAATGGGAACACTGATGATAAGGTCAAGTTGATGTATTATATCTTGTGTGTTAAATTAGTGCCAGGCACGGCAATTCGTTGAATTATGTCATTTAATCTTCAAAAGTGCTCAGTGAGATGGGTAGTAGTACAATTATAGCCATTCTGTCTGGAAGGAAACAAGGGTACAAGATAGATTAAGTAGCCTGCCTATGGTTATCAGAGGAAGGAGAGACTCCTATGCATCAGAAACAGCTTCTCTGCCCAGAAAACTGATGGTTCCCCCCCACCCCCCTGCTCTTAACTCCCATAGGGTATAGTACAGGCTAGAATGGAACAAGATTCTCAGCATTTTTTTCAAAACTGCCATTTCCATAAAGAGTATACCACTGCAGTGAACTTTTTTTTTAATAAATGAATTTATTGGGGACTCATACAACTCCCATCATGATCCATACATACATCAATTGTATGCAGGCCATATTTGCATGCTTGTTGCCATCATCACTCTCAAAGCATCCCCCCTCCGATTAGGCCCCGTACCAGCTCCCCATATTTCCCTTCCCTCCCCCTTCCCCTCCCCCATGAACCCTTAACAATTTACAGATTGTTATTACTTTTTCACATCGTACACTGTCCAATGTGTCCCTTCACTCACTTCCCTGTTGTTCATACCCCATAGAGGAGGTTATATGTAGATCCCTGAAATTGGTTCCACCTTTCTATTCCACCATCCCTCCACCCTCCCAGTATCACCACGCCCACCACTAGTCCTGAGGGATCATCTATCTTACATTCCCCATGTTTCCCACTCCAGTGTACATCCCCTGATCTAGCTGGATTTATCTGGTAGAATTGGGATCATGATAGTGGGTTGAAGGACGCATTTGAGAACTAGAGGAAAGTTGCATATTTCATTGCTACTACACTGCACCTTGACTGGCTCATCTCCTCGCTGCAACCCCTCTCTGAGAGGATGTCTATTCTCTTATTGATGGACTTTAGGTCCCCAATCTGTACTTCCCCTCATTTGTAATGATATAATTTTTAGTTCCTTGATGCCTGATACCAGATCCCTTTGACAGCTTATGAACACACAGGCTGGTGTGGTTCTTCCCTGTGGGCGTCGTTGCTTCTGCGCTGGCTGGCCGCTTGTTTCATTTCAACCCTTTTAGAATCCCAGATGCTATATCATTTGATAGCCAGACACCATCAGCTCTGACCCACAGCGACCCCGTGCACAGCAGAACGAAACAGGACCTCATCCTGTGGCATCCACATCATTGTTCCTATGCTTGATCCCATTCGCTGCAGCCACTGGGCCAACCCCTACCCTGGGGGGGGGGGGGTCTTCCTCTTTTTCACCACCCTCCGCCCTACTAAACACGATGTCCTTCTCCAGGGACTGGCCTCTCCTGACAACACAGCGAACGGATGTAAAATGGAGTCTCTCCATCCCTGCCAGAGCACTCTGGCCATACTTTTTTCAAGACAGATCTGTGGGTGAGTTATTAAGTGCTCACTGTGTGCCAGTTACTGTGTTCAGACCTTTATATGTCTCCTTTCATGGGATTCTCATGACAGCAAGTGTGTGTGAAGACTAAAAGCAAGGAAGTGGCGTGGCTGAAGTCAAAACTCAGATTGCAGGACTTCCTTGAGCCCCGGCCCTTCTCCACTACTCCTTCTTGGATAAGATTGGGATATAATGCTGCCCAAATACAACATTTTGAAGTAAAAATTAAAATAAACCATAGCTTATGGCAAACAAAAAAGAAGCGGGGAGGAGAAATGGAAACAAGAGAATCTTGAAAGAAAAAAAGTGCAGGGACCTAAACATAATAATAGGTCTTAGAAAAAGACTGTATTTTGAAGAGACTGTTATTTAAACAGTTGTCATTTTCCTGCACCAAATGTCCAATTATGGGATATCAGCCCCAACTCACTCTTGTGATAAAATGTACTGAAAGCAATGCCACGAAAGGGTCCCTTGTTCCACTATCAAGGTATGACCCACTCTAAGAGTCTCCCTACTCAGACCAAAATGATCTTCAGTATGAAACCACATTGTGCTACCAACCTGAGGTTGGAGATCATGGTGGTAGGAAGAGGAACCCCACATGATTGATGGAAAGCCAGTAAAGGTGCCATTTCCTGGGTGACTTGTGTTTCCCACACCACACATGCACTGGACCTGTAATCTCTGCCTCAGTGGTGATGTAGTTTAACAATTCCCATTGCTGCTCTTACAAAGCTGGAACATCTATCGACCTCTATTACCGTTGACCTGCCATGGAAAGTGTCATATTTTCTTGCAAATGATCAAGTGTCCATCAGAGACACACGTGCTTCTCCACCTGGGAGATCACCTGGGAACAAAGGTGAGGATATGTTCTATTCAGGACCCTGCAGCTTCCCCTACCCCCTCAACAGGCCAGTCTACAGAACAGCACATACAGAACCACTTTCAGAATACACCCTTCCCCAACATTGCTCATTAGAAGGATCTCTTCCTGAGACACAGAAGTCCTTACCACAGGTAATGCCTACCTCTTTTTTGTGTATATTTATATTCCCTCTCCCTCTATTCTCCTCAGGCTTCATAACTCCTCTTTCTTGGTGACTTCAGAATCCAGAGATTTGATCCATCTAACACCCTAGGGTGTCAGATTCCTAAATGTCACCTCCAAGACTCAACTGGCCTTAGCTAGTCACTCTCACATTTATAACTGACTGTATTTTTTGAGCTAAAGGATGCTCCCCCCCCCCCAAGTGGCTGAAAATGAGAGTGTGTCTTACGCAGTGTGGTACCCCAGAATGTTTTAGTATACTGGTACTATTTGGTCAGAATGTATTTCCTTGTTTTCCTAAGCTAAAAACTGGGTGTGTTTATGGTCGGGTGCGTCTTACAGTTTGAAAAATATGGTAGATCTTTTCATTACCAGCTGCACCAACTCTTGTGTCAACATTCATTTGACTGTGAGCATCACCCTTCACTTTCCTATTTTTCCTTTGTACATTCCTGTTCTAACCAATTTTGACCTTACAGCACTTCCCAGGCAGAGACCCTATGTTCACCATCTGTCGCACCCTTCATGTTGTCACTCCCTCCTTACTCAGCAAGGACGCCATGGTCCCTGGTTATAGTTCATCTCATTATAATCCTTTATTCTTAGACCCTTACCTAGTCATTGTAGCTCTTAGTGCTAATCAGAGAGAGTAGAGATTAATGATTCAGAAGCTCCCTGGCTCTGGCAAGTAGCATCTCTGTACTTCACTTTTCTCAACTGTAAAATGAAAATAAGATTCATAGCACCTACCCGACAAAGCCATGTGGTTGTTGCTGTTGCTGCTGTTGTTGTTGTTAAGATGCCACTGAGTTGGCACTAGCTCGTGGCAAACCCATCTATAATAGAACAAAGCACGTACTGCTTGGTTCTGTGCTCAACCCTATTCTGTTGTGGCCTGAACCATTTCCCCACCTCTATAAGGCTACATATTCCACAGCACAACTTTAAGGATATGAGATATTGTTGCAAATGTTGAAATATATATATACCTCACAGAATGTCCATAGTTAACCTGTACATTCATTCCTGATGACCTGCTTCTGTTGAACCCTCCCCTCCTGGAAAAATATTCCATCACACCAAGTGGGGGTGACTTACAACCAGACCCTGACCACCCAACATGCACAGAAAGGACAGCCACACTGTACAGTTGACGTCAGAAAAACGAATGTAGGTCAAGATACAAAAAGTCACCAAGTAAAAGATATCACCTGACCAACTTGAACAATATTGAAAAGTGTCCAACAAGCCATTTCCTGGCCAAGACTTTTGACCTTGTCCAAATGTATATGCATAACCATTCTTCTGAAATCTGTTACATATGCATAATCCCCTTGATTGACTGCCTGATTTATACATATAAAACTTCAGATTCCTGTTGTTTCAGGAGCCTGTCTTGGCACCTCTGGTCCCTGCCTTGCTATTTGCTTGATTGACCAAAGTGAAGCTTTCACTTTCACCCAACCTCTGTCATTGTTAGCAGCACCTAGTGAGACCTGAGTTGAAAATCAATCTATTGGTTTCTCTTTGACTAGTTTTTGGAAATAGATCATCTGACCTTTCTTCCTGTTCTATCTTAGTCCTCCTTATGGGAGGTTCTGATAGTAAGTGAATTCCCAATGGCATTGTTTCTAGCAGCATAGTAACACACAATCCACCACTGATAATCAGACAGACCAGTGTTGATACAAAGCTATATTGCAAGGCTTAAATGAGTTCCTATAAGACATTATCATGCTTATACAAAATATAGACCTTCTATTATATAAAACGTAATAAAATGTGGCAGAATTCAATAGCTATTGATTATTCTTTCTGACAAAGAATTATACAAATTAAATGTTCATTGTATATTTTTCTCCCCTAGAACAGGAACTTCGTATATCTTGTTCACTGCTGTCTATATTCTTAGCACATGAAGCAGTGCATGGCACTAGGGAGGCTGTGAAATTGTGTTGATAGGATTGACTTTGCAAACTCCTGTTAAAAAGTATTTCATTTTATTCCCTAATTTTTTTATATTATGCTTAAATTAGATTATATTGGAAATGACTTCATCTTCCCACAATCCCAGTATTACTTTATAATTTTTATAAATTGATGTTTAATTAGTAACATTACAGTTTAAAGTTCCCCTTTTCTTTTTCCCAATATTTACCAAGACATACAAAAAAGATTAGAGAATCAGATAGTTAAAGACTGCCTGATTTCAAACAGGCATTCTCTAATTCATCTATGAAAGTTTCCATCTTTATCTATTGGATTTACTCAAAATTGATTATGCCATCCATTTTGAGCTAATATGCTAAAAATCTAATTATCTCATTAGGTCCATGCCTGGGGAAATTGAGGCATGAGATAATTATTTGACTTAGCCAAGGTCTCTGAAAATAAATGTCACATTTAAAATTATCACTTGTGACTTCCTGAATACCCACAATAATCTGATTTATAACTAATAAAAATCCCTTACATAGTATTTAGCTGTGTACCAAAGCAATTTTAGTAAAATAATAAATTATTGCTTTAGTTCATTGGCAGTGCTTTCTTGAAGCTAAGAAGAAATACTGGTCATCATACACACTTCACAGAGAGAAAAAGGGTTTTCCAGGTTCTCTAGAACATGGTCCTGTAGAGGAAATTAAAGATCTAACAAAGATGGTCTCAGATGGAAGATCTCCCAGGAGATGAGCTAAGAAAAGCAGATATAATGCATTGTGGGTAGCATTTAATCTCTGTCCCTGGCATTTGTTCTCCAAGGACTCATAAAACCTAATACTGTCAAATCTTAAAGAGATCTCAGAAATCACCAGCCTCTGCTTTTCCATTGAAGCTCTGGTAGCATTGTGGTTACCTGTTGGATGCTAACCACAAGGTCCGCAGTTTGAAACTACCAGTTGCTCTGGGAGAAAGGTGAGACCCTCTACTCTCTAAAGTGACAGTCTTAGAAACCCATGAGGACCTATCCTATAGGGTCACACTGCATCAGAATCAACTCAATGGCAGTGAGTTTGGCTTGGGTTGTTTGCTTGAGTTTTTCCATAACAGGAAATCTGAATATATTCCCCAAAGTCATGCTGTAACTGGTAGATGCTAAGTCCCAGTGTCATCACATAAAAATGTATTCCCACAGTGGTGGTGCAAAGACTCAAACTCCTTCCATCACACAGGCCCATCCTCTTCACCACTTGGCTTCCACCACCATGCTGTGGAAGAGGGAAGAGCATGGAGGTCAGGGGTGAGAGGTTCTTACCAACCAGGCTTGAAAGTAACACACACAACAATCACCACCACCTGCATTTCATAAGCTGATCATCAGTCATAGGATAGCCTCTGGAGCCCTGGTGTCCTAGTAGCTTACTGGGTGGGCTGCTAACGTCAAGATCAGCAGTTATAACCAGCTGCTGCACAGGAGAAATTTAAGGCTTTCTTCCAGGCTCAGAAACTCATAAAAGAATTCTCCTCTGTCCAAGAGGGTCTCTACAACTTGGAGCCAAGTAAATGGTAGTGAGTTTGAGCCTCATGGGCAAGTGGGTCATTTGACTGCTTCTCATGACGATGGGTAGGAATCAAGTCAATGGCAGTTAAAACAAACTTTGTTTAAGTGGGGTGACTAATTAAATGCTCGTTTACTAGCAGGAAGGTAGAAGGTTAGAGTTCCTGCAGAGGTGCCTCAGAAAAAAAAAAAAAGTGTAGTTGTCAAATTCCAAAGAATCAGCCATTGAAAATGAAGGTGCACAATTCGACTCAGAGACCCGTGGGGTGGTCATGAGTTAATGGAGACTCGGCAGTAACCTCTTTCACTCACCTTTTTAAAAAATTATTTTTCCAAAGCATTTTATTAATCCAAACATCATATCAATTCCTAGTTTAATCACGCCAAGCACTATTATACAATTGCTGCCCAAATCAGTTTCAATTTTTTTTCCTTCTTGAACACTTCCACCACCACCTCTACCACCATACCCCCCCCCCCAGGAACTCGTATTCTAGTTGTTCTCTCTGTAATAACAACCATCTTTGTTTTCAACTTAATTTTAACCTAAGAGAAGCTAAAAAAACACAGCCTAGCTTCACCCTTACTTCCTGCATCACTCTGTCCCTAGCCTTCATTGTGCAAATTAGTGAGTCTTCTTATCATTCCCAAATTTTAGGTTTTCCTCAGACAATAAAAAGAGGTAGGGGGGAAAGGTGAGGGAAGGGATGTGGGGCATTAGCAGTGACTTGTCCTGAAGGAGAGAGAAGAGGAATAATCTACTACAAAGGAGGACGCAATGACATCAGAAGCATCCTAGCTCAAATTCCTAGCTGAGATTCCTGCTCCCAGCTAGAAAAAGTTCAAATGTTTCTCCCCCTGGTCCCAGGTGATGGAAGACTACAACTGAAAAGGACCCCAGAAAGAGCTGTAACAGAAGGAAAAACCTGTCACTGTCACTAATCCATCATGAAACCTTGGGCGACAGCCCTGAGCCTCTCGGCTAACACAGTGAGATAATGCTTCATCCTAGGTTGTTACAAAGATTAAATGTGGTAATATATATATATAAGTCCCTGGCCTGGTGCCTGGAACATAGTAGGTGCTCAATCAATGCTAGTTGATTTTGAATCTGAATCAAGTTCAACCTTCTCATTTTTCAGAATATTCAAAGTGAGCCCTTGTGTTAGTTTGGGTAGACTAGAAGAACAAATTTCATAGACACGCATAAAGAAAGGGTTTATATACAAAAGGAATGGGACATGGAGAAAGCATCCCAACCCAGTCCAGTTCAAAGTCATAAGTCTGATATTAACCCATATGCCCGAAATCAGTCTATAAAGTCTCCTTCCAACTCAAGAAGTCACAGGTCAGTGGGTGCAGAATCTCGGCGCTGGCAGGGGTCTCTCCATGGCTCCTCACTTCCTCATGGTCCATCAACAGCAGAAGCAACTCATTGCTGGCAGAGGTTTCTATGTGGCCGCCCCAGCTTCAAAGGTCTGGCTCCATCAGGGCAAAGCCGTGTGGTCTCTCCACCGGCTCCTCCAGCCTCTCGGATGCTGCCATCTTGTCTTGTCCATGATTCATGGTCTCTCAGACTAACTCCCAACAACTGGGGAAGATAATAGCTTCTCATCTTCACAAGGGAAATATCGTGAGATTTCCCAGAAGTCTCAGGAGAAAGCCATGCCCACATAGAGGCCTCATTGGCTACTCCATGGTTATCTCCAGACTAAAAGGCTAGACTCCACCCCTACATTTCAATCATAAAATTAACATAAGCACATGACTGCCACAGCCCTTGATCTGTTTACATGGCCAAGGTCCTGCATAAGAAGACATAGACACCCAAAGACACTTAGGCCTTCTGAAACCATCCCCAGTACCAGCACCTCTCCCTATTCTCATCCCCCCCTTCTGTTCATCAGCCGCAAACCAGAGCCCCCATCCACCCACCCACCCACCCACTGCCCACAAACGCCTGACCCTTGACTCTCACATCAAGTTGAGTCTGATCTCTCTATTGACCAATTTCCAGACCAACTCGAGGCCTGTCTCTTCATGGTCCAACCTTAGTTTCCATGAAAGAGTGGTACACAGTTCTGACATCAGTATTTGAATTATGCTTCTGAAGGTTGGGAGGACATTTTCCTTCTCCAACCTGGCCACCCACCACTTTTGTGCTGCTTGGCTGCCTTGGATCCTTCCACCCTCCCTCCTCTGTAGGCCCTTGACCTCAGGCACAGGGTAGTCTGGCCCATCCCCACTCCTCTATGTGCTGGACTATAAATGAAGTACCCCAACCTCAGAAGCATCACGGAAATGGAAATGAATGTGAAGTGGCAAGTACCCGGGATAGTTAAAGCTATTTCAACAAAATATGTCTGCTCCATCAGCCCTACCTTAGACCACCACAGAAAGCAAACACATTTGAACAAGCCACCCACACCAACATATAGCTCACCCTGACAGGGCCACAGCCCTTCCAGCCCTGGGTGGCAGACACCTCAGCCAGGAGCAGAAATCATGAACTGTGAACACTCTGCACTGATAAGTGCACAGACTGGCAGGGATTCCCACTGATGGGCTCATCGAGGAGAAAGGGAAGGTGTAGGTGTTTCTTTGGCATTGTCAAATAAGTGGATCAGCAAATAGGAAGTGGCAGAGAGCAGAGGCTGTCTGTGTTATTTCAAGCTTGTGATCACATCTCACATGCTCTGCTGAGCCAGTGAACAAAGCAGCCCTTGGAAAACTGGTTCTCAGCGTGGGCGGCGCTCAGCCAACTCGCCAGCCACCCTGGCTCAGTTCTGCTCGTTCCTCCAGTGAGTCTGACCTCTCCTGGGGGCTCTCGCAGGTCCTGGTTTCCTTGGGGTTCCTGCTGATGTCCGTTCCATCCAACGTTCCTTCAATGATTAGCAAGATCAAGTGTTACCCCAAACAACCTCTATGACAGGCCCTCCATCTTTGTCCTCAATGACCTCACAGTGATATGAGCCAGAGTTGGGAATTCCTTCAACCGAACACTACCCATGGGTCACTCCCCAGCTCACGAACGTACCATAGTTCCTTTTTGATTTGATACCGAAGACAAACTCCTTTGTCTGACTTCTAAGCACCTACTGCCAACCTCTCAAAAATTCACTGCCATCGAATCAACGCTGAATCCCAGCAACTGTCTGTGGGTTCCCCAGAGTGTAACTGTCGATGGGAGGAGAAAGGCCAGTCTCTTCCTCGGAGCTGCCGGTGGTTTCCAACCGCCCACCATGAGCACAAGCACAAGCCCGACAGCCTCGGGGCTCCAGTCTAGCCTCATCTAATCTTGCCAATTGTAACATGAATCTTCTGCCCCATCAGGTAAGCAGTCCTGATTATACCAGACCTTGCTGGCCTCACTCTCTGCTCCATTCATTTAGGTAGCTCCTTTCTAGTGAGATGCAGTTCAATTTTGGGAATCCAGACTGTTCTCTTTCTTCCATGAGGTTCAATCCCAGTGGTAGGGCCTTGCTATGTTACGGTCTTGGACTTAACAGTTCTTGAATTGCCATGTTTATCATTCCCGTTGCCATCCAGGCAATTCCAACTCAGAGTGACCCTGTAGGATAGTCTAGAAATGCCTGTGCAGGTTTCTGAGACCAAAGCATTATGGAAGCAAACATTGTCCTCTAGCATTGCAGTTAGAAGCTCGGGGTGTAACAACCACCACCAGGACTACCCATGGGTAGAAGAAACCATTTGTTCTAAACTGATATCCCAAATACTGGTAGTTCAAACAACCTACTCAGCAGTTCCCATCTACTTCCATAAAGATTATAGCCACCGAACCCCTATGAAACAGATCTGCTGTTGAACACTTGGGGGCACCAAGGATCAGAATCGACTCCATGACAATTACTAGAAATTTCTTTTTTTTTTTTCTTTCATTTTCTCTCTCTCTCTCTCTTTTCTTTTTCTCTCTCACTCACTCACACACCCAATTATAAGGTCTTCAAGAACAGGGATTATACAATTAATTATGAGTCAGCAATTATCATCCCCTCCTGCCTATGTTGTTGATAGGAGCTCTGGGGGCATAGTGGGTGATGCCTTGGGCTGTTGACCTGAAGGTTAGCAGTTCTAAAACACCAAAAGCTGTGAAGACAAGGCTTTCTACTCCTGTAAAGAGTCTCAGAAACCTGCAAGGGGCAGTCCTACTCTTTCCTATAGAGTCTCTATGAGTCAGAATCAACATGATGACAGTAACTTTGGTTTGGTTTCTATTTGCTGATGATCCTTAGTGATGCAGTGGGTTATGCGTCAGACTGCTAACTGAGAGGTGGAGAGTTCTAACTCCCCAGCTCCTCCGCAGGTGAGAGAGGTGACAATCTGCCTCTGGAAAGATTTAGAGCTTCATGTGAACTAAGTCCGTATGGAGGAAGCACATCTGCCTCTGTGATCCAAAAACTCTAAGAAACAAAATCCAACCCAGAGAACAGAACAGTACTAGAAGTTAAATTCTGAACACCTGGTCACCAGAAGATTCCAGATGACCATTAAATCCCAAAACCCATTCACAGGGTCCCTGCCGAAAGATGGATTCTCTGGTGAATCCCTTCTGACTACGGACCCAGAATGGGAAAGACCTTGCTACATTGGAGAGTGGGTCAGTGCAGTTGTAGCTAGATCAAAATGTAACACCTTGTCCTTGATTTCCATCTTGATCCAACGTATGATTGTTCACGATTTTAACATTTTCTGCTTTGTTTTTGATTGAGGTTTTTCTCTGTTTCATTCTGTCGTTGCTGTTGGGCAGTTTGCGTTTTGTTTTTTCGGTTTTCTCTATGGGAAACCCAGGCTGGGTAAACTTATAGAAACAACACCTGGATTAATAGCTTCAAAGGGACACGACATGGAGGTTGGGGCGTGGGTGGATGGAGAGCCAAGAACAGCAAGTACACAGGGGACGAACCATCCTGGAATCAATTGTGGTAATGGTCGCATGACTCTTGGGGAGATGATTGAACTATTGAAATGCATGGTATGTGAATCTCATGCCAGTGAAACAATTAAAAATAAGACTCATTTAGAAATATATAGGTATTTACAGCCTCAGAAACTCTAGGGAGCTATGGGGCAGATCCTCGGGAGTCACTGTGAACTGGAACCAAGCCAAGGGCAACTCCAGTCAAACTGTCTGTCCGAGGCCTTGATATTTGTTGAAAGGAGTTCAAGGGTTACACACTCTCCCGCTGACAGCAGGGGGGGCCGTTTGAACCTTGGGGAAAAGCTGTCGAAGCATGTTTCTGTGAAGATTATCTTGGAAGCCCTAGCAGACAGTTCAACTCCGCCCTGTAAGGCACTATGAGGCAAACTCAGCTCAACAGTAAGGAACATCTGTTGATAGGTTGGTTGGCAGGCTGCTCCAACCTCGGGGCTTTGCTAGCATTTAAGCTGCAACTTTATGCAAATCTCACCCCTGTGCCCTTCCCTTGATGACTGTAGGACATGCCGAGAATAAAATGACACTGCAACCCCTCCCCAGACATGCCCTGAGACACCCAGAACCATTTATTCTCCTTTTTGAAAGGCCAAACATCTTGGGGGTTCTGATTGAACACAGCGGTAACCAGGTCTGATAATGCCTTGGCCACCTCAGTTGCCTGGGGACCTTAGCCAGGACAGATGCCCCCGTGGCCCGGCTCACTGCTTCTGGGAGGAGGTGAGCCTCCGGGAGGCAGCACCCTTGAAGGCTCACTCGGCTGTCCCTTTTGGTCCTCTTCTCTGGCCCGAAGCTGCTGCGTGTCCTCATCAGCAGTGTCCACGATAGATGCCTGACCCCCCCCCGCCCCCAATCCTGACTACACATGGGCTCCCCACCTAACACTCTAGCCCCAATCCTTTCTTTCATGATGACGAATGCTAGGCTAGAGGAGGGCCTCTGTAGTCAGTGCCGCTTAATTTTTTGCATGTTTGACCATTGCCATCTAGTGGTTGTGTGACATAAGCCAACGCCTCTCCCAGCCATGGAAATGCCCCTTTGGGCTTGTTTTTGAAAATAAGAAGGGAGTGACATGCTTATTTTCAACCTAGACCAGTCCTTAAAAAAACAATGGGCAGGGTGCTCCAGGAAGCTTAACGACTCGCTAAATTTCTTGGAATGCCTGCCAGGCAGGGGCCCTGCCTCCCTCCAGGGCACAGACAAGGCCAAGAAAGACTGAGCAGATTGAAGGCAAGAAAAAGAAAATAGAGGGAAATGGGAGACGGGGTTGGGGGCTGGGACAGATCAAGTGATGAAAGACTAATTGAAACTCGGAGCCTGCAGATGAGGAGAGGCTCCAGGTAAGACAACACACAAACACCTGCCTAATGAGAGAAGCCCTTACCGAGGCACTCAACGCACGTCGCCCCCCTCCCCACAGCAGATGACCCACGTTCAGATTGATCCTGCGCCTACGGAGAGAAAACCCCTGGAAATCTACCCAATGCACCCTGAGCTGGTGCCCACTGTCTGGTGAGTGGAGAGGAACACCACTTCCAGAAAATACACCCCTGTCCCCTCCAACCCCCTCAATATCCCCCACCCCAGCTGGCTTCCTCAGGCAACAGGCCTCCATCTTTCGAAGCAGCTTCCAGTGGTCCAGGGAGTGCCCAGGACTGAGAGTATAGGAGACAAGGCTCCTTCACAGCCCCCTTTGGTGGGTGTCAGCTCCTGGTAGGTCACCTGTCTCTTCCCAGCAGTCTCCCTGCTCCCACCTTCCTGTCCCCACTCCCTACGTTCAAGACTCCAAGCTCTGTTTGAAAGAAATGCCTCACTGCTAGGGGAGGGTGGGGAGCAGGGAAAGACAAGGATGAAAACACAGACAGACAGGGTGGTACCCTGGCCACATCCCTGAGATAGGCTGCTCGTCTCCATGCCCGGCCTGAGGCTGCTACCCTCTGTGAGGCCTGTTAAGGTGATGAGGAGGGCTATTAAGCAAATTCATTATTGACTATTTCGCATTAGATTCCATTTTTTTCCCTTTGATGCCAACACAACTAATAAAAATGCACTTTATCTTCTTGGATTTATGGGCTCGTAAAGCTGCTTCCGTTCACCTCAGGGAATTGGGATTAAAGGAGAATTAAACATCTCCAGTGAGAAGCCCGCTCAGGTAAAGAGAGTGGGGAGGAGGTGGGAAAAGGAGGGAGGGGAGAGGGGAGGAAAGGAAGAGGAGTGATTCAAGGGCAAGAAATAAACTGAAGTAAAAAAAATACGGCAAAAATATGGCTTTAATATATTTTAAAGAATAAAAACCTCATAAAAAGTTATCACCCGACATGAGGAGTTCGTAATGTCGCCCATTGTGGATTCTGGGGAGGAACTTTCTTGGAGATGAGAGTCATTAAGTAAAGGGAATTGTGGAGCGGGATGAGTGGAGTGATGGGGCTGGCAGAGAGGCGTCTGGCTGGAGGGCCAGGCAGTGTGGCCCTGGGAGGGAGCAGAAAGAGCACCGTGTAAAGGATGCAGCCAGCCTCCCCCGGGCCAGTGGCTGGACCCAGAGTCTCAGGAAGTGGGAGCTGATCCTGGCATGTGTGGCCAAAAACATCCCCTAATCCCTGTTTTCTTCTCTGGGTCTCAGCCCCCAGAGTCTCTGGGGAGGGCACTTCAACTGTCCCATGAAAAGCCTGAGGAGTCCAGCCATGGCCATTGGTGTGCCTCTCAGGGACAAGAATCTGGGCTACCTCTCTCCCAGGATCACTGTCTGCATGAGAACAGGCCAAGTGTGCAAAGGAAATTTCTCCTTCACATCAAAAATCCAGGAGCTATTCTTGCCATTTCTTTTCTCTCCAAATCTAAGCCATCACCGACGTCAAAAAGACACCCCCTACCCCTGCGGGCCTTCATCTCCAGCACCCAGGTGCGAAAGCACCATTAGCACTCCTCACCGAGACCGCGGTACTATCTCCCTGTCTGGCGTCCTCTGAATTCATCCTCCATACAGCGGCTGGAACGATCTTGTAAAAATGGAAATGAGATTATGTCATTCCCTGCTTAGGGGGCCTCCCGTTGAACTAAGGATAAAATCCAGGACTTTAGACTGGTCTGGAAAGGGTAAGCTCCTATCAGGCCTCTGGGTCCAAACTCACTCTGCGACCCTCAAGGTTCCCCTCTGCTCCTGGGCACTCCCGGCTTTGTCTCACCTTCCGTCCTTTTGCGCATGCTCTCTTCTTGCTTAGGTTCCGTGGTGGAATTCTTGCCTTCTCTGAGGGAGACCAGAGTTGAAGGTCTGACCAGCCACCTTCTGCCGGTGGAGGCTTGCGTGTTGCTAGGATACTGAACAGCGTTCAGTGGAGCTTCCAGACTAAGACAGACTAGGGGGAAAGTCCTGGCTATCTAGTTTCAAAACCCTGAGGATCTTAACAGTTCAATCTGCAACAGATGTGGGGTTGACACAAGACTGGTCCGTGTACAGTTGTATTGTGCTCAGAACCTCAGAAAGTCAAGGCCAGACCCAAGGGCAACTAACCAGCACATGTAAACCGCAATGGAAATGCCAGCTAGAGGGAGTTTTCCTGAGCGCCCACCAAACGTAAGCCACCTCTGTTCTGATCCTTAGCACTCCCTGCTTTTTCCCTGTGTAGCTTATAGCATAGCATATAGGACAGGTGATTTATTTAAAGTGTCACAATATTTACCTATGTATTTAAATTTAGTATCTGAGGCCCCAATTTAAATTTGTAAACTCTCTGAGGACAGAAGTCTGCCTGTGTGTTATTCATCACATCTCTAGTCCTTAACACCCAACTCAACCCACAGCCTTCAAACAAATTAATGGAGCAAAAGAGGGGCGGAGGGGGGCGGGGCGGGGAACCACCTTTAAATAACTACTTAATAGAGGTTCTGAGGTGCCCCCGTGTTGAAATTAAAGTGGGTAAGGAACTGGGAGTTTGGAAGAATCTTCTGGTTAGAACAAAACAAGAAGTGTGGAAGAGGTTATGATCCCACGATGGATAATTAAGTCCCTACAATCTGTTCCTGGCCGGCTCTCAGCTTACCACTGCCTTATTTGATTGAATTCATTGGTGAGTTTAGCAAACCTGCTGGGTGCAAGGCTTCTGATTCAGTGAGTTGGAGAATCCAGCTGAATTGGGCATGGTCCCTGAACTCTGAGCAAAGTCCGAACAAGCTATTATTGGGAAGGGAGCCGAGGGCCCATAGAAAAGGCTTTGGGAGGCATCCAAGCATAGGCTGCAGACATCTTGGATCTGAGACCTTGTTCTGGCCACACGATGGCCCTCTCTGGTGAGTTCATGATGGTGCCAGAGGGAGTCCTCAGTTCTGTGGAGAAAATGACTTTTTCCAGTCAGTGAACAGGGTTCAGCAGACTGCGAGTGACTGATTTCTCTTCACCAAACTGAAAGCTGCTATGGATAGGTGTCACTGAGTCACCGATCCGCAAATCCTGGGGACCTCACATGTTTACAGAGGAGAACTGCTCCTGGCGAGCTTTCCTGGCTGTATTCTTTCTTGTACGCTGACTACCAGGCTTTTCTTCTGCAAAGCCACTGGAAAAATTCCATCTGCCAACATTTTCAGTTGATCATACACTGCTTATGCCACCTAGGCTCTTTAAACAAACTTACTCCACCCAGTTGAAGGTGTTGATTCAATTCTGGCTCATACCAACTTCCATAGAGGTTTTCTGAGGCTGTAAATTTTTACAGGGTCAGAGAGCCTTGTCTCTCTCCCAAGGAGCAATTAGAGGGTTTGAACCACTGACCTTGTAGTTAGTTCTATGCTTACCCAAGAGGGACCTTGTAGTTAGTCCTATGCTTACCAAGAGTGACACCAAGGTTTCTTAAACTCATTCATCTCCTGCATTTATTTTACAAGTCACTGCTCTCACTCACTGCCACAGAAGCAATGCCAACTCATAACCGCCCTATAAGAGAGAGTTAGACTTCCCCCAGGGGTTTCCAAGGCTAGCTATTTAAGGAAAAGAAAGCCTCACCTTTCTCCCTCAAAGTGGCTTTGAACTACTGACTTTGTGTGAGCAGCCCAGCCCATAACCCATCATGCCACCAGGGTTCCTATAACCCAACTTACTAAGTACCCATAAATAAAGCAAGATGTTAGTTTATCTACATGGAGGAACTCCATTTTCTACTTGGAATGAATGTTCTCCCAAGCGTCAGAGCTTGCAGAAAGGATCCTCCAGATCTTCAAGCACATTCCACCAGCCCCATCGCACACTGAATTGCTGTAAGAACCTGTGACATGCAGAGTTCCCATTTGCCTCTTCCCTTGGGTCTTTTCCTAGTTTGTTGAAAATCGAACTACTCTCTCTGCCTGCTTCGTTCTTCCTCTTGATCTGACCAATGCCAGGTCTCAGTTTAAATAGTCTTCTTGTTCTCATGTCTCTTCTCTGACTCATAAACTAGGTTGGTGCTCCTTCCTAAACATTCTTATACATTATATTTCTGCTCACCACTCAACAATTATTTTTGGTCATTTACTGTGTGTTTGGCATTGTTCTGGGTATTGGATATGATATTGGATAAAATGGTCAAAATTCTAGGGCCTAATGGCCTATAGGGCCTGAGTGCTAGCAAGAGAGAAAGACTGTGAGTTCTTTGAGAACACTAGAAGTGCATTAGTCTTTTTGTCCTCATTAATTTTCTCCCTCCTCCATTTAGAAAGCAGACTTGGGAACTATATGAAATTCTCAGGTGCTATTGGTATAGTAAACACTTACGGTTTCTTCCTTTATTCAAGGGGGCTTCAAATTTTTGTGGAAACCAAATGGAATTAAAAGTTAATGGGGGGGGGGATTAATGGACTTTTCCCACCAGCTTTTTAAAGTCCCTCATACATGACAGGATACTCAGGCATGTGGTGAACACTACAATTTTTTAAAGTATCAATAAAAACCTAGAAGGAGGGGATAGAACAACTGGGATGCTTTTAAGAGGCACTAACAGAAGCAGGGCCTAGATATGATGGTGTGGTCAGGAAAGGTTTCTCTGAGGAAAGCGCATTCAGGAAGTCTTTAGAAGGATGCTTACTAGGAGGTTGGCAGGATGAGAAAAAACAGTCACCTGAAAACTGCAAGCAGAAACGTTGCAGGCAGAGAGAACAACATATGCAAAAGTCCTTAGGCAGGAGAATCTTGGTACACTTGCCAATCTGGCCAGTTGTGCTGAAGACAGTGCGTGCTAAGGGAGTGTGTTAGGATGGCACATTGGGACGTAGCCAGTAGCTACGTGGAAACTATGGGAAGTCATCGAAATAGTTTCATCAGTGAGAAAAACATTAAGAGTTCCGCTATTAAATGAAAGATGTGAGTTCATCCATGACATCTCAAAAGACCTGGCTATAGCTACTTCCCGAAACACTGCCTTTGAAGGACATATGGAGCACAGTTCTGCTCTCACAGATGAGTGTCAGCCTATGGGAACTGGTCTGTTTATTTCTTTAATGTTTGTTTTTTCTATTTGTTTACAGAGTATTTTCGAACAAATCTAGAAAATGGAAAACCAGGTAGAAGGCTCTGCGAAAGAAAGGAAGTCATTATGTCTTAGATGAGACTGATGGGTACTCACTGTGCTGCTAACCATACGATCGGCAGTTCGAAACCACCAGCTGCTCCACAGGAAAAAGGTGAGGCTTTGTATTCCACTAAACAGTTACCATCTCAGAAACTCACCAGGGCTCTTCTTCCCTGTCCTATAGGGTCGCTATAAATCATAATCAACTCACTGGCAGTGAGTTTGGGTTTTGGGGTTGGGACTACCAAGGATGTGATGATTTTTTTTTTTTACTGACTTGTACAAAGTGGGTCTATAATACAGAAGACTCTGAAATCTTTCATTTAAAGTCCGCCTTAATCTACCCTGGAACATTTTCTATTCACTTTCTTGTGCTATGAAATTATTAGTGAGTCAAAGTGATTTGGTATCTGGTGGGAACATTTTCCCTTTGTTCAGACTCTGGGTTTGTTCAACATAATCTTGGGAAGTTCCAGCAGAACTCTTTATAGTGGGAAGCTTTGTGGTTTTTATTATGACCCTGAATGATGTTATGCTAAAGTGGACAGAAGCAGGGATCATCTGGAGGATCTTCAGAATTAATGTTGCTTTACACAAGTCCCAAGGAAAATGGAAAAATTGGATCCCAAGACAAGGCTGGGCTTCTGTCTCCATCTCAGTCTCTGAAACTCTGTATGATCTTAGACAAGTATCTTAGGTAGATAGGTGAGTGGGTGGGTAGGTGGGTGGGAGGGTGGGTGTACGGATACTCAGCAAAATAAGTAAATAGGTAGACAGTAGCTGTCATGTCAACTCCACTTCATGCAACATTATGTACAACAGTAAAAAAAAAAAAGCCTGCTTAGTTGTGCATCAATCTCATGATTTCCATTGGCCATCCATGATTTTGTTTATTGTGCCAATTCACCTCACTGATAATTTTCCTCACATAACTCTCTTCATCGCCAAACATATGTCCTCTGCTAACAATTGATTTCTCCAGAGGAAGCGTCCAAGTCAGACTGTGTTCTGCTGTGACCCATAAGGTTGACCTCGGCTAATTTTCTGAAACAGATACCTAAGCCTTCCTTCCTAGTTCGTCTTGGTATAGAAGCGCCAATGAAATCAGCCCGCCATGAATGACCCTGCAGGTATTTGAAATACTGCTGGCATAGCTCTCAGCATCATGACAACATCAATCTATCAAAGTACAGCAGGTGGAGGGTCATCCTCTTTGAGGTAGGTAAACTCTAGTCTTTCTGGTATCATTTATCTTATTTTGAGAACCTAGTATGTGCTAGGCATGTACCAAATGATGGCGGTGCAATAATAAGTGACAAATAAAGCATGCTTGTGGACACAATACATTGAAAGTCAAAACTATGTGTAGATAGATGGTTTACTTTAGCAACCTCAAGCCCTGGAGAAGCAGGGGCATTCTTAGCATTTCAGACCAGGAATTTGGGTCTCAAGGGAGTGCTCCTCTCTGAACTACTGACTGTTTACCTAACTTGTCCTCATCCCTTTCACCCAGAGATCATGGCTTTGAGGGAAATTTCTTGGCAATCAGCTCATGTGTGATTTATAAGTCTATGGTTCTGGGAGGCATCTGAACGTCAAGACATAGATCTCAGTAATTAATCCTAGGAGGTCCCTAATGACAGAGGAGCCTGTGCTGTGTGAAAGTTGCTTTAATACTAAACAGCTTGTGTTATCTAACAAATGAGAACATTTCACACCCAATAAAAGTCACTTTTGATAAGTGCTACTAGCGGTCATAAATCTGACAAATAACACACACAAGCAAAATCTCCCTCCCCTCCCTCCCCCCATCTTCTAGTAAGCTCGCTCACTCACTGGGATTGACCTCTCACACTCTGTCTGTGTCAAAGGAGCAGGGACAAAACCTACCTCCTCTCCCCCCACCCAAGGTGCCCTTGGAGCCTCTGGGTGAGGGAGACTTACAGCCAAAAAGGGGCTCCCTGGTGCCAATGACACAGTGCCTGCAGGCAAGTGTCATTGCCTGGTGGGTTCAGGTCCTTTTGAGCACAAACATGGAAAATTCAGACAGATACATAAAGTAACACAAACCCAAACAAAAATCCCATATGCCCTTTTCTTGTCAGTTCTATTATTCAGGACACATCAAAGACTGATGGCTTAAATGATAAAAAATCACCCTAGTTCATCATCAAAAAGCATTTAAGTGATTAAATGTGTTTTACTGAATCAAGGAAACCGCAAAGATCCAATCTCTTCCCTCTAGGCTAACAGTAGATCTATCCTATTTACTAAGAAGAGAACGCTTTTATCTTGTACATCACTGCCTCTCAATTACAGGAATGGACCCAGATGGCTACAGAGGTGCTGAGAGTTCTTGGTTCTGACGCTCTTAGATGAATGTAGCAGCCAAATTAAGTAGAAACTAGAACAGAATTACCCAAAGAGCCTATGGCCTCTGAGCTTAGGATCAAAGACTTGCTGGAAGTACCTACTGGCTTCATCTTGAGGAGGTATTGTTCTCAATGGTCATGGGATATCATGTCCATGCCAAGCTCTGTTGACAATAGATGGAGATTTGGAGAGTTGAAGGAATCCAAAGCTTCTCATTTGACTTTTGACACAGGTCATCCATCTCTTAATTCACTGAAAACTGTCTTAACTTCCTCCCTCTTCTTATGTCTTTTCATAGCCTTGTCACTGTGATCACTCAGTATTCTGTTCTTGGTCCTCACAAATTCTTCCTTGGAGTGATGTGACCCATTTCCAGGGCTTTGATTTGATCAATTACAATTCCTTCATACCAATTCATGCCCAACCTTTCCCCCAAACTTCAAACTCTTATTACCAAATACTCCAGGCAGATGTCCCTATAAGCATCTCTAATACAAGATGACTGAAACCAAACTTATTGTATCCTTTCATATTTTATATCTTTTCCTGGGTTCCCTTGTGAATTTATATATATATATACATATATATATATATTCACTCAGCTTAATATAACCAGTTTATCCCAATGTACATTAGATCTTCTCTTACTTATCCTGGTACCTAACTCCTATAAATATCCTTTCTCTCTCCCCTGCATAATTCATGCTTCCCAACCATCATTGTCATCATCATACAAGCACTCTGAATCACTTTCATTTAAAAGCAGGTACACGTACACACCCAAACTCCCATGGCATCCTGCTTTAGATATTAGCCCATTTCTTTCTTTGCTTTATAGTAAAGTTGTCCCCCCAAATCAACTCTATTCTGCATCTCTACTTTGACATTTCCCATTTTTCACCCTCACTACCCCATCAAACCTGCTTTGATCAAGCACACTAATGACCCCCATTATGCCTAACTGAAGGATAAGCCTTCCTACATGAACTACCAATAGATTTTGACACATCTGATCACTCCTTATTCCTCACAACACTTTCTTCTCTTGCCTCCTTGCCTCTATTGTTCTATTTTAGTTCCCTCCTACTTCTTCTCATTTCTGGTTCCTAAAGCTGCTCAGAATCTCATCTAAACTCTTCAGTGTCCCAGGACTGACTTTTCATCAATTTTCTCTTTCAAAATTCACATATGTGGTGGCATCTTCAAACCCTGTAGTGTTAAATACCTCCTATCTTGTACCACAAATTCAAGTCAGATTCAGAAGAGACTTGAGGTATGGGATATCATTGCCAATGTCAGATGTATTTTGATTGAAAGCAGAAAATACCACAAAAATATTTGCCTGTGCTTGACTGTGCTGAGATAGTTCCCTGCACTGGTCATAACAAATTGTGGATAGCATTGAGAAGCGTAGGAACTCCAGAACACTTGATGTTTCTCACATAGAATTTGTTCAAACACCAAAAGGCTGTTGTGTGAATATAACAAGGAGATTTTTTTGTTTCATTAGACTAATTCAATCTGTCCGCTGATCAAATAAAAGAATCTGGACTATGTGGGGAAAAAATGTATCATCAGTATTGGAAGACAACTCAGTAATATCCTGAGATATATGGAGGATAAAATTTTGCTTGCTAAAAATTAAAAGAACATAAAAAATGAAAATAAATAAATTAAAAGAACATGAAGTACTTACAGATGAAAATCAGTGGACAGGCAGAATGTTCCCTGGGAGTAAAAACTGTGAGATTTCATCTCATCTTCTTCAGGCACGTTATCAGGAAGGACCAGTCCTTGGAAAATGGCATCATGTTTGCTAACATAGACAGTAATTTAAAAAAGCAGCCCAAAGGTATCTAACAAACAAAAAAACACCCAACACATTGTGATTATGTACATCTTCAAAATGTCCACCTCAGATTTCTTTGGATCATATAGCCAACCGCCTATTTGACATCTTATAGGCATGCCAAATATAATTTGTCCAAAACTAAACTTGAGAGCTTTCTTCCCAATCATGTTTTTTAGTACATGGGGAAAAAAGTCTTCAGGTGGTCATACCAAAAGCTTTTGGTTTTTCTGACTCCACTTACCCCAATTTATCCCACCAAATCCTGTCAAACATAATTCAGAATATATCCTGTTCTCCCCTCATTTGCTAGCACTCCAGTACAAACCACCATCATCTCTGGCTGAACCCATGGCAGTAACCGTCTACATAACAGCTCTCTATGACTCTGCATAGTCAACCTTTGCCCCAATCGACTAGCCTGCTTTCTACTCAGTGTCTGAATGGTTCTCTTAAACTGTAAGTGAGCA
>PVJH01007624.1:0-91474 GCA_004026705.1 Nesogale talazaci | reverse complement strand
CAAAGTCCATTTGTAGACAACTGGACATCCCCTTACAGAAGGGTCTCAGGGGGGATCAGGGTGCAGAAGAAACACAAAACTTTCCTCTAGTTCTTTAATACTTCCCCATCCCCATCTCCTCACTATAGTGATTCCAATTCTGCCTCATCACCCTGGCTAGACCAGAAGATGTACACTGGTGCAGATCAAAAATGAAAGATGGTAAGGGAAAGGAGGAACCAATCACAGATCACAATGATCTACATATAACTCCCTCCCTGGGAATGGACAGCAGAAAAGTGGGTGAAGGGAGACGTCAGACTGTGTGAGACATGAAAAAAATAACAATCTATAAATCATCAAGGGCTGATGAGGGAAGGAAGGAGAGGGAGAGGAAAAATGAGCTATCAAGGACTCCAGTACAAGGAAAAAAAATGTTAAGGGAATGTTTTGAGAATGATGAAGGCATCAAATGTACAAATGTGCTGGATTGTGATAAGAGTGGTATGAGCCCCCAAGAAAATGATTTTTAAAATAATATGGAGTTTTGTGTGTTCTTAGGTGTTCTTAGCACTGCTGAATCCGGCTCACGTTGAGTGACCCTGATGATACAGGAAATGCTTGTGATGTAGCCTCCAACCTCAGAACAGCACCTGAGTCATCACAGTGCAGCAAACTGACAGGGAAGTGGTTAAGTGGAAAAAATGCTCCCCTACTTTCAAAGCAACATAAAAGCACCAAATCATCATCAGCAATAATAAAACAAGAAACTTTAAATAGTATTAGAGCTTCATAACATAATATGAAAAATTTCCAAGTTTTCTTGAAATACATTTCTCATACTAAGAACCAGAAAGATCTCATACTGAATGAGAAGAAAAAGAATAGATAGTTGCCATTATCTAAATATTAGAAAGATTATAATTTGGATGAGGGAGAGAAAAAAAGAGGAGCTGCTACCAAGAGCTCTACTAGACAGAAAATGATTTGAAAATGATGTCAACACATATGCAAATGTGTTTGATAAAATTGATGCATGGATTATGGGCTCTAAGAACCCCAAATAAAATGATTTATTAAAAAAAAGTTAGAACTTCCTGAAAAAGATTTACTGGGGCCTTTGTAACTTTGCGTCACTGAACAATTATGAACACAATTTAAACAAAGGAATAAAAAAGTCACACAAGGGAATAAGAAATCTAAATAAGAAAACAGAAGATATGAATAATAAAATGAAAATATTAAAAATGAATGGCACAATAACCAACAGAATAGACTCAATAGGTTTATAATCACTACATGGAAAGTTAGAGCAGAAGACGTTTGTCACTCTGGTCAACCAAGGAAAAATAAACTGGGAAGCAAAAACAAAACTGAAGCTTATGGATAGGATCTGTGAAAAAGAAGAGAATGAAGTCAGGGTTGAAAAGTACCCAGAGAAATAAAGCCTGCACATATCTTAAATTTAGCAAAAGTCGAAGCCTATAAGTTCCATAATTTGAGTGAGTCTTATATAAGGTCATGTAATGGGATCCACATCAAAACACATGACAATCAAACTTCTGAAAAGCAATGGCAAATTTTTCTTTTAAATAACATGACAGAAATGACATCTGACATGTAGAGGAAAAACAATTCCAGGAGAGTGGATCTCAACAAAAACCAAAGCACCGGGGGGAGAGAGGGAGGGAAATATGGGGAGCTGGAATTAAAAAAAAGAACTAGAGGAGAGGGGGAAAGAGGAGTTTATACAGGGGACTCAAGTAGAAAATGTTTGGAAATGAATGTGGCAACATGTGCATAATACGAATGATATATTGAATGTTATAAGAACTGTAAGAGCCCCCAATAAAATCTATACTTAAAAAAAAAGGAGAAAGGAGGAGCTTATAGAAAGGGCTCAAATAGAAAATATTTGGAAATGAATATGGCAATATGCATATAAATATGCTTGATACAAATGATGTGATGAATGCTATAATAGCTCTAAGAGCCCCCAATAAAATTATTGGGGGAAAAAAAAACACCAAGGCGCCAGAAGAAGTGGAAAATATTGTCAAGTGCTCGTCTCCCATAGCGAGGGAGACCATCCTTCAGAACTGGAGGAATGAAAGCATTGCATGATATTTAAAAGTTTCTCTCATATAAAGGAAATGATTTTACAACAACATTTTGCAATAACAGGAAGGAAGTACACAGTAAGGAAAGGTGAATATGAAAGATTTTCTAAATGTATCTTCTGAATTATATTTGACCGTCTGAAATTTAAGCCACTCTTAGATGTGATGCTAAAATAGAGAAACTCGCTATGACCATTATTCCTTAAAGGAGGTAGGAGAGCGACGGCACAAACGTATCCGACGGTCCCAGTGAGGGTTGGTGGGGGCGGACCTGTTGTTTCTGACTCGGAGCTAACTTCTGTGTCACAAACAGAAACACTGCCAGTTCGGTGCCATCTTCGCAATCACTGCTGTAAGTTAGTTGTTGGAGCTGCTGTGTTCCTCCCTTTCAACCAGTCTCTCTCTTTCTGACTACACCAAGCCTGACGCCAGGAAGTGATCCCTCCTGAGGACATGCCCAAGGTACCAGGGATGAAGTCTCACCATCCTCATTCTACGCAGCATTCTGATTATGCTTCTTCCAAGACACAATTGGCTGATATTCTGACACATGGCGGGATACTCAGTATTCGTCACCAGTACCCATGAACTCATTCTTCTTTGGCCTTCCCTTTCTATTTGGCAGGTTTTACACATCTTTGAGGTGATTGAAAATAGTAGGGGCTTAGGTCAAGCATGCTTTAGTCCTCATCATGATTTTTTTGTCTTTCTTATTTTAAAGAGTTTTTGTTGCCATGCACTTGCCTAATGTGACACATTGTTCTATTTATTTTTGTTTTGTTTTTGTTTCTGTTTTTGTTTTGGGGCATCACTGCCCTCTGGTGGTGGGAGTAGGAGGCCCAGCCTTTGCTCCGTGGAGCTGGAATCGAACCTCCATCCCAGTGGGCCGCAGTCCTGCGCACCACCACTACGCCACCGGGGCTCAGCCTCATTGTTCGATTTCTTAGCAGCTACCCCCACCCTTATTGATTGTGGATGCAAGTAAAGTGAAGTCCATGGTGACTTTAATATATTCACCATTTACTGTGGTGTTGCTTATTGGGCCTGTCAGTCCAGTTGTGAACATTTAATTTTTTTTAAATGCTGAGTTATAAACTGTGGCAGACACGTACTTGATGTCAATTTCATGATTGGGATGTAAGGGTGGAGTCTAATCTGTTAATCTGGAGATGGCCAATGGGACCTCTGTGTACATGGTTTTCTCTGAAAATTCTGGGAAGTCTTGTGAAATTTCTCTTGTGGAGATGAGAGACTATTTCCCAGTTGAGAGACGAGTTGTTGGGAGATACTCTACTGACAAGATAAGATGACAGTGTCCAAGGGACTAGAGGAGCCGGAGGAGAAGCCACACAG
Organism: Nesogale talazaci; assembly: GCA_004026705.1. Classification (NCBI taxonomy): domain Eukaryota; kingdom Metazoa; phylum Chordata; class Mammalia; order Afrosoricida; family Tenrecidae; genus Nesogale; species Nesogale talazaci. Next base: position 88,022 of record PVJH01007624.1, on the reverse strand, counting down.
CCTTACCCTTTTGGAGTCAGACCTCTGAAGCCGGAGGAGCCACAGAGAGACCCCTCAGCTCTGAGATGCATTTGCTGCTTCTACTGCCACCAGACACACAAGACACTGCACCCACTGACCTATGACTTCGTGAGTTGGAAGGGGAGTTTATGGACTGGTGTTGGACATATGGGCTAACATCAGACTTGTGACCTTGGATTGGACTGGGTTGGGATGCTTTCTCAATGTTCCATTCCCCTTGTATATAAACTTTTCTGTTATATCCATATGCATGTCTATGAATTTGTTTCTCTAGTCTGCCAGGACTAACATATAAACCATACTGATATTTTTGCTTATAGATATTTGTCAGTAAGTCCTTCAAGCCTCCCCTCCCCCTTCAGGCAAGACTGAACCATCTGCATATAAAAGGTTGTTAATGTCTTCATCCAATCCTGATGACGATGTTCTCCATCTACTAAAGATGTTCAGATTGAGTTCTGCATATAGATGGAATAACTTGTGAGAGGATGCAGCCGCATGCGCATCTTTCTTTATTTAATCTTGGCACTGTGTCCTGTTCCGTTTGAATGACTGCTGCTGGGACTGTGAACAGGTTCCGCCTGAGCACAATTCAGCCTCCTAGAATCCCATTCTTCATAATGTTATCAGTAACTTGTTATGATTCACACAGTAGAATGCCTTTGCATAGTCAATAAAACACAGGTAAGCATGTTTCTAGTTTTGTCTGCTTTCAGCCAAGATCCAGCTGACACCAGCAATGATATTCCTTATTCCACATCCCCTTCTGAATTAAGCATCAAATTATGTCAGCATTCCCCCTAAAGTGGAGAAAAATGTCAATGATATATCAAACAAGGGGCACATATCCAAAATCTTTTTAATAACCTGCAATATGCTAACAAAGACAATCGCATTAATAATGGGCAGACAATATAAAGAGATAGTTCATCAAAATACTACTGGGGTGGCCAAGAAATATATGAAGAAATGCTCAGAATTGCTAGCCATTCAAAAGATGCAGATGAAAACAATGCTGCATTATCATCTCACGCTGGCACTGACAGCACAGTTCAAAACAATAGAAAGTAATAAATGCTGGAGAGGAGGTGGAGATATTATCCATATACATACACTACTGGTGAGACTATAGAATTGTATAACCAGTTGTGAGGTCTGGCACTTTCTCAAACAACTGAGAAAAGGAATATCATATGAACTAGCTGGCTCTATGTATGTTACAGATCCTAAGAATTAAGAGCAAGTCATGAGCTGACATATGGACAACTGTTTATCACAGCACCATGTACAATAACAAGAAGCTGGAAACAACCTACCAGCTTGTCAGTGGAAGAATAGATAATAAACTTAGGGACATAAAAACAATGAAATGCCACACATTGATGAAGCATAATGGTTACACACTCAAGCACCTCAAGGCACAAATGCATTTTTAAGAACTATGACATATCATATAGCAAAATATTGTTCTAGGCCACTGTTATAAAACGAAAAAATGATTTCAGAACAACAAACAAAAAGACTTTGATCACTTTATGGAGAACAGTGGGGTAGGGGACAGCATTGGGAAGGAACATAGAGAAAGGGGAAGCAGAAAACAAACAAACATAAAACATTCTACTGTAGCAAAATGTTTAGGCACTCATTTGCTAACAGAAAGATCCATGATTCAAACCTGGTAAAGGCTGTACAAACGGATGATCTGTTCCAACTAGGATTACAGGCTAGAAAATAGTGTGGGGGCACTCTCGTCTGTCCTATAAGGTTGCTGTGACTTAGAAAAGGAGAATAAAGGTTAAGTGGTTAAATACTTGGTTGCTGACCAAAAGGAGAAAACTACAACAGTTAGCCCTAAAATCTCCATGAAGCCATCCTTGTCTGTCTACAGGGCTGCTATATCAGCCACAAGAATCAAGGCAATGCAAAAGAGTTGGCAGTTGGTATCTACCACACAGCAGACAATGACACCTGCACTTTGTTTTGCTTTATCGATCCAAGGCATTGTTATTTTCTACTACTCTTCCATATGCACAAGTAATGACTCAGGAGTTAATTTCAGCAACTGAATTTATAATGTTTTCTCAGCAAATGTTCCAATTTAACTCAGTTAAAATGAACAAACAACAAACAAAGAAGCTAACAAAAAAACCCCACAGCTTCCTGAAAAACATTAGATCTTTTCCAGTTTCTTCATAATTCTAGTCTAGAAGATACTCTTCTAGCATTTTAGGAAACAGGCTAATTGTAGCCAACTACCTGGCAGCAGTGAATAAGCACACATGTGACATTATAGAATTATACATCAGTGGTCAAAAGCAAAACAAAATGCAGTTGATGTTTCTTGTATGGAGCAGTATAGACTCTGAGGTGACTAAGTACTAGTATTTACAAAAGCATTTTCAAACTGCACCATTTATTTCAAATCCATTTTTTTGGGGGGTGGGGGGCATCACTGCTCTCCGGTGGTGGGACTAGGAGGCCCAGCCCCACTGCTGGAATTGAACCTCCGTCCCAGTGGGCCGCAGTCCTGTGTACAACCACTACGCCACCGGGGCTCAGCCCTTCAAATCCATTTTTAAAGAGATTTCAGTAAGAATTCCTTTTTGTAAGTTGATAATTCTGCCATCAGAGTGGAATAGGAATAGTACTTTAGATCTGTGAATGGATTTTTGAGTTCACACTTTTTCATAAACTCTAACTTAAGAACAGTCAGTTCTTATAATGTCCCTGTGGCAGTCATGTGCTTATGTTAATTTTATAATTGAAATGTAGGGGTGGAGTCTAGCCTGTTAATCTGGAGATACCCATTGAGTAGCCAACGAGGCTTCTATGTCGGCATGGCTTTCTCCGGAGACTTCTGGGAAATCTCGCGATATTTCCTTCGTGAAGATGAGAAGCTATCTTCCTCAGTTGTTGGGAGTTAGTCTCAGAGGTGATAAGTCATGGAAAAGTCCCAATGGCAGCATCCAAGAAACTGGAGAGGCCGGCAGAGAGACCACTCGGCTTTGCCCTGATGGAGCCAGACCTCTGAAGCTGGAGCGGCATGCTGTTGATGGACCTGAGCCCTGGAAGCAAGGAACCATGGGGAGACCCCTGCCAGTGCCAGAATTCTGCACCCACTGACCTGTGGCTTCCTGAGTCGGAAGGAGACTTTGTAGACTGATCTCAGGCATATGGGTTAATATTGGACTTAGGACTTTGCACTGGACTGGATTGGGATGCCTTCTTAGTGTCACATTCCTTTTGTATGTAAACCCTTTCCTTATATGCATATGCATGTCTTTGAAATTTGTTCCTCTAGCCTACCTGCACTGACACAGCCACCATACTTGATACTCTCCCTCTTGAAGAGATCATTATCGACATTGATAATATACCAAAGTGTGATGAAAAAAATGAGATTGTGCCAGACTGTGAGAAAAGATAGCATTTGGGTTCCGAAAAGCTTGTCTTAAAAACAGTCAATCATCTAAGTGAGGGGTAAGATAAGTCCACAAGAATAAAGCAAATTAGCCTCTGTGACCCAAGGAGGGTCAATAATAAAAGCCAAGGTCAGAGAAGTAAATACTATTAAAGCTAAAATTCTGAACATCCACATTGCAGAAGGCTATTAAAGTCAGTAAGAACCCAAGATTCCAATAGGAACTCAGCTTCCATTGAATTCCCTCAAACCATTGGCCAGAGATGTGAAGAGCCTTGCGTTCAGACAGTGCATCACAAAGTGAATAAGTACAGATAGAGTTAGGTTAAATTTTAACATCTCCTCACTTGTATTCCCCTTTTGACCCATTTTTAATTTGTTCCAGTTTTTATTCTTTTCTGCTTTCTCTTGGATTGCGGTTTTCTGTTTATTTTGTTATTGTTGTGGGGGGAGGCATTGTAATCTTTGTATGAAGTCTACTATACGTAAATCTATAGAGATAGTAGCTGAAAATGGGTAAGACATCATTGATTGCTAGGGATTCAGAGGAAGAATGTTGGGGTGAATAATGTTCAAAATGGAGTAGATTTGCTGTAAAATAAGAATTTTATCCTGATGCAAATGTTTGAAAATGGAGAAATGCCAAAATCAAACTTCAAAGTGGTATTCTGAAGCATACAGGGAGGAGCATTTGATTGGTTGACATTCAACTTGGTCTCATAAGGCTCATTTATGAAGAATCTCTATTGCCTTGGCTACTCAAGTTAATGACAATTACTCACAGTCTAGAGTCAGCACTTCTGTGCCCTGCAATGTCCTGTGTGGCTATCTCAGAATGTTTTAGTACTGGTTATTGTGGTTATAAATGTGGTCATGGGTCACACACTCTAAACAACAGAAGCAAGACACTAGGAGAAAGTTGATTTTCATTCAGATCTGAATGCCCAACATACAGGGATCTTGGCAGCACAGGGGGTTAAATCTGGGGCTTATAGCTAAAGCCATGCCACACTGTGGGCGAAAGATATTTCCATCTGCTTCTATGAAGATTTCCAGCCTTGGAAATTCTATGGAGTTGGTTTTACTTTGCCATACAAAGTTTCCACTAATCATTTTGCATAGGGTTTGGTTTTTATGGGACTCACAAAACAAAGATAAGGGAGAATTTGTTGGGCAGTAAAAGTATTCTATTCGGTACTAATGATGAATACATGGCAATTTGCATTTACCAAAGCCCATATTTTTGTGTGGCTGTGTAATTTATCTACTAATAATTTTCAGTGATTCGGCAAAATAAATTCAAAGTCTTAAACTTGGAATCAAGAGACGTTGTAGTCTAGTTCTGGTCTCCCTTTGCTCTATTTTTACAATTCCAGATGGTAATCGTTTTTTCTATCTGTGACAAGAATGTCCCTGAGTGCTGATACTTTAATACCTTCTCCTCTTTTCTTCTTCTTCTTCTTCTTCTTCTTCTTCTTCTTCTTCTTCTTCTTCTTTTTCTCCTTTTCTCTCTCTCTCTCTCTCTCTCTATTCCTTGAGTACATCCTTGCTGTGACTAATTGTTAGGAATCACATTGCATATTTTTAAATTATAAGCCAGGATTAAAAAATTGGGGAGAAAGGAAAGCATTAAGGATACAGTCATTGGTACACCTCTCATCAGAGCCTCGTTCTACTCCCCAAGCCTATCAGGAAAGAAGGAAAATTATTCTGTGGGACCTTGCTTGTCCTCCTCATTTTGAGATTAAAGGTACCCATGAAAACTTGTAAGCCAACCACTTTTTTTAAAACCTTTATCTCCTCCTTTGTTGGATATTTACTTTCTAAATTGTTCATCCTTATGAATCTGATTCTGAGGAGCTTGTGCTTGTCTCTGAGGAAGGAAACAAGCAAAGTCTTTGATATGAAGGATCTTTATATGACCTGGAGCCTTGAGCATCAGTTTTCAAAAGCAAAATAAGCCTCAGGATGAGCAAACAAATTGCAGCAAATTGCACCAACTCATATTATTAAGCATCTTTCTCTTATCATTGGTTGGGTTCTATCCAACTCAACCCTAGTCAAAACTGGGTACCAGTAGCAAATTTAGGAGGTCATGCACACCTCCCTGCACTTCAGAGCATCTAATTCCTTCACAGACACTTGTCAAACCTATTGCTTTGAGACTAGGTCATGCCCATGGTCTCAGATGGCAAACAACTCTTTAAATAAAAGGTCATCCTGTCCTTCCTCTTCTCTCCCATCTCTAATGTCTGTAGACCAGATCATCGGGCACCAATGCAACATGTCCAGACTCGGCTCATCTCTTCATTGCAGTGCTTCGTCCACTCCAGTTTCACATGTGGCTCCAAATGGTCACATGGTAAGCATACTACTCCACTTATTTCCTGCCTTTAAGTAGCCGGGACACTCGCTGATGGGCATTTCCAGCATTGATTCATCCAAAGGCAAACTGTTAGCTTAACATCTTTTGAAGCCAAACAATATCCCCGCCACTCCCCCCACCTTTTCTCTGCAGTCTTTCCTGCAGAGGTAAGCCCCCTATTCTCTCAACACTTGCTTGGTAGATTCTTTTTTTCAAAAGTTGGTACCCTGAAACTCAAGGCTCTGTGAGGAGATCAACTTTCCCCAATCTTCTTAAACTACATTAGTTTAAAACAGAAACCTGTTCCTTATAGAAATTTTAACTCCCTTTTTTGCACAATCAAATCAAGTGTCTGAAACCAAACTCACTGCCATCAAGTCTATGTCGACGTATAAAAACAATAGAAATGTCCCTGTTGGCTTCCTTGACAGTGATTCTTTATGGGAGAGGAAAGTCTGGTCTTTTTCCCACAGTGCTAGCTGCTAGTGGTCCAAATTGCTGGTTTTGTAGCTAGAAGCTCAATCATATCCAATAGCCACCAGGGCTCTGTAATCAAATATAAGCTGAATGAATCCAGGTGTGGAAGTTCTATCTCTAACCACAATCCCCAGTTTTCATTCTAACACACGTTTATTGTCTAGCAGACTTACGCACTTCTATGTATTCTCTGGTCTCTTGAATGATACTTCCATAAGTATTGATTGTGAATATTAGCTTTCAACATGCTGAAAAGGTATACCTGATCCAAGCCATGGTATTTTTAATTGCCTCCCAGGCATCTGAAAGTTGACTACTGAACACGGAAGACGTATTGGTGCTGGTGAAGACTATCAAAAGTACCATGGATTTCCAAAAGAGCAACCATTTCTGTCTTGGAAGATGTGCAAACAGAAAGCGCCTTAGAAGCACTGGTGGGATTTTCCACACATACTTTGGACATCTTGTCAAAAGGGACCAGTCCCTGGAGAACACCATGCTTGGTAAAGTAGAGGGTCAATGAAAAAGAGGAAAACCCTCCAACAAGATGGATAGATATGGTACCTGCAACCAAGGGCTCAAACATAAGAAAATGCGAAGCCCCTCCAAGAACAGGGAATAGAACAGGGAAGGCCCTGCCCCACCCCCTCCCCATTGCCTCCTTCCCAGCCCCTTTGCCATGGCTTGGATCTCGAGGAGTGTTAGCAACAAGCTGAAAGGGGAGGGGACAGGCAAAAACATGTGTCTGGGTCTGGTTACTGTGCTCCCCGGGGTGACTTCTAGGGTGACCTCAGGAGAGGCAGGGGCCACACATCTCTGCACCTTACTAAAGGTGACCCCTGCAGGCACAGCTGGCGAGAGAGTGGTGGTATGAGATGCTTAGGCATGTCCCCATCCCAAAGGTGGAAGCAGGATCCTTGCTCTGCCCTCCCGCAGGGAAGGGAGCCAGGCTAAGACGCCAATCTCAGGCTAAGACACCAATCTCAGGACTTGGGTGGCTTGGCTTGGGTTCTAAGAGCAGAGGACAGCATGAGGAATTGTCAATAAACCAATTCTGAGTCTCAAAAAAAAAAAGTGACAGAATGGTGCAAGATCAGACAGTGCTTCAGTCTGTAGTACATAGTTTCTGAGTCAAAATTGACTCAATGTCACTTAAAACCAGCAACATCTGTGTCTCTGTAATTTCTGCCATTAGTTCAGATAAGCTATAAAAATATGATTGAATTTAATCCCACTCACCAGGAAGAAGCATCAGTAGGACATGTTTGAACTCCTTGCCTGAATGACAGAGGCCATGCCAGGATGAGACCAAATACCCAGGCCAGGAGAACATGAGACTAAACAGAAGAGCAACACCAAGACTACGACACAGTGAGACACAGCAAATCCCTTGTCTGAGACATCAGGTAATGTGGTGAAGGGGCTGCGGACCAGAGAGACTGGGTTGTTGACTGAGGAGCGACTGAGCTGTGCACTGACAGCTGTATCCTTACAGTTTCCTAAACCTGCTTTGTGGGAACCTGCTAACCTCTTCAATGAAGCCCATAATGGTGTGTTTTATCAGTGAGTTCTATGTGGCCATTGCAATTGCTTATTTAACCTAGCAAATAAGGTGAGTGTCACCATAGGAAGGGCTGATGTTAATATAGGTAAAGACAAAATAGGTAACCCCTGACTTGTAGCAATAGGTTTTTTGGGGGGAGAGTGGAAGTGGGAGTGGGGTTAGGAGTTGAATTCTCCTCCCTGTTAAGTCAGAAGAGGTCACATATTGTCTCTGGGTGATTTTTCTCCTTATTATTCTTTACTATTAATAAGCTCTAGGGAGACTATTCTCCTGAAAGGCCAGCATCTCAGTGCCTTCACCTTTATATCTGCTAGGTTCTCACCAGAGTACATGGATCATAGGACTCACTACCTTTCTGTTGTTGTTGTTGTTGTTGTTGTTGTTGTATCTATATCCAGATGCAATGTACTGTCCCAAGTTTCTATATCCTATTAGAAAAAAATCTCCAATTCAGACCTGATTCATCTGATCAGTCTCATCCTCTAGACTATCTCCTGGCTCTCTTTCCTCACTGCTTTCCCTTAGTTAGTGGTTGAGGGACATGAGCATTGAGGATGAAGAGTGGAGATGATTAGGAAAGCAATCAAAGGAAAACAGCAAATTCAAACAAAATGAGACTGGGATCAAAGTCAGATTAAAAATACAGATACCGAAAAGGAATTAAAGTAATGCATAACTGTCCATGCTTTTCCAGTGTTTGCATTCTAAATCAGGGGCCCTCAAACTATGGCCTGTGGGCCACATGTATCCCACTGAGGACATTTATTCGACACGCCGTATGTTTTTGCCGCCACAGCTGCCCTGCTTAGCAGCCGACTCATGACGGGCCCGCAGTGAATTTGCTCATAGTTTTTTTTTAAACTACAGTCTGACTCTCCAGTGGTTTGAGGAACAGTGAACTGACCCCCCTGTGTAAAAAGTTTGAGGACCCCAGCTTAAAGCTTTTTCCCTCACATGGGCCACCCCTTTCTCCAGGCCTTACCTCCTGTCCATCCTTGTTGACCCCAGGATTTTTTTTAAATTGGGTCTGTAAGTAGGTGATGTCAACTTCAGGCAAACTCACAGGTATCTGAGTTTAAATGTGTTCCCAACTGTTTCCATTGCCTGGTTTTTCAGAAGTGGGTAGCCAGGTCTCTCTTCTGAAACACTTTCAAGTGGACCGAACTATAAAGCTTTTAGTTGGGAGATAGGCAGCATCACCCAAAGATACTATTTTTTCCATAGGAAAAAACTTCCATATGAAATATAAGGAGGTATGTCTTGGGGTTGTTGTTGTGTGCCAATAGCTTCATTATATTTCATGGTAGTTTCATAAAATGAAATAGAACAGCCCCAGGATGTTTCTGAGTCTGAAATCTCTATGGGAGTAGAGCTCCAGATCCTTTCTCCCGTGGACTTGAATCACTTACCGATGAGCAGCAGAGCACCTGACCACTGAGCCATCAGGACTCCTGAAAATATCCTTAGAGGTTATGAAATTTTGTCTTGTAGTTTCATCATTTCATTGGTTTCTGCACTGGGTAAGTAACTCCTTTACTGAAGTCTATGGAGCCTTACTCAGCAACAAGCAGTTGACTAGGATACATGAGACAAATTAGCAACTCAGGGGTAACTTTAAGCAGAAGTATTTATTGGTGCTATGTCAGCCAAGCACTAGAAGTAATTAAGTCATATCAACATAGGATTTTAGTCAGCTAAAATGCTAAAGAGTTATATGCTAACTCTTATGGCCTCTTCTCTTAGAACCCAATTACTCAATTCAGTTTGTCAATTCAATAATTATGTACTGAGTACTTGCTCTGTGTTGCACTTTGTGGAAATCTAAAGTATGAGATCCAGCTTTCCCCACCACATCCCAAGTACCTTACATAATATTTGGAGGAAACAAAACTCTAAAATCCCCTTTAAAAATATAGACAACAAATCATTTGTTTCTTGTAACTTTGTTGTCCCAGAGTTCAGACAAGGAAGGTCTTAGGAAGACGTTAAAAGGACAGGAGTGAATTCATGAAGGAAAAGGAGTTCAGCTAGGATGAGTTGGGAGATGGATAAGATTTTGTCATCTGGAGAAAGAGAAATAGGTGCCTCTAAGCAAGGACACTAACTGGAGGGGGTCTCATGGGAATGGACAGGTGCACATGGTATTGACAGGATATAAGAAAAAGGAATGACCAGACTCAGGGTGTTTGGGGTGGGAAAATATTGGAAAATATGGTTATACTGATGGGAAAAGTGAAGTTCTTCAGGGCCAAATCTTGGGTTGGGAGTGGGGTAGGGATATATTGCATTAGCATAGCTAGTGCCTATTTTGTGCCCAGGATTCTATTCTTTGCTTGTTGTAAAAACAAAGAGGTAAATAAAGAATCACTGGTTTTCTCTGACAAACTGAACACGCCAGACCATTCTGTTGTGAAGGGAAGTTGATATCTTGTGGTTCAGATTTAATGTTTAACTTCTTATTTTGACCACCTTTATTAACTGTCAGTGCCTGTCACTTCCTTAAAGCAATTTCACTTTAATCTCTGTTATGGTGAGGTCTACTGGTGGGCAGATGGATAAGAAGGCTGGTTACTGGATTCCTAAATTGTTCTCATGTTCGTCCCCCTTTGTCTGAATTTCCTAACATGATGACACCATGTCAACAGCATCACAACCCAATATGGGTCCATCTTTCACCCTGCCACTCTCTAGACTGACATTAAAAACAAAAACTGAGACAAAGCAAACACAGGTTTTAGGATCATGGCAGTGGACTTGGGGATGTAGCTACAATGATGTTGAGGAAAATACATAAAAGAAAAAATAGCAGAAAAATAAACATAGTCTAAAAAGAAAGAAAGCTACATAGGTGAGTTAAAAGAAATAAAAATACCAAGAGCTACAGAGAAAAATCAATAAACCTTACCAAAAAAGGTGAGCGCTACTCTTCAAAAACAAATTTCTCATTAGGCTGGGGCAGACTTGGGAACAGTGTGGGTTAATAAGGGACTTCTATGTAGGAATAAAAAGATAAATTTCTTGAGAATGCTTCCTGGTTTCAGAGGGCTTCCAGATGATCTCAAAGTCCCAGTCTGGTTGGGCTCATTGTCCCCCAACTGCCTCTCACCATTGATTTTGACATGAAACCTGCCCTTTCAGAATAAGGAATTAGAGACAGTTTCTTAACTTTTCTTCCAGGGTCCACCACTTCAATACACGTCAATAAAGAAACAATTAAACAAAAACAAAAAAACTACATTGTTTTTCATCTCAGAATTTCTGAGAATTTTTCCAAGTGTGTTAAAAGATGTCAGCCTAAGCCACATGAAAAAACAAAGGAATGAAGCAGCTTTACCTAATGCTTCAAAGGAAATTTATGCTTTGTGAGTCTCCTGGGAAAGTCATAACTGAAGGAGACACACCAGCAATGACCAGAGGTTGCACAGCCATCTGTGAAAGAAGAGCTTTGAAGGCTCCTTCAGTAGCCACAAGACAAACTAATGGCTGTGGAGAAAGAATCATATAGCTGTTATTTTCAAGGCATATTAGAAAACCTTCAGTTCAATCAGAAGTTCCTACTGAGGGGAATTTCTAGTTGTTATTTGCACAAAAATCATCATTTTCTATATTGAATGTGTAAAGTTTGGTCTGTGTAGTTAAAACAAAAGCAAATGCCCATGGCCATCATTTGGTTTTCGCAGGGGAAATAAATTATTTAATCTAATATTTTTTGTCAAAGTCTCAACCTCCCACCAATTGACCTTTCCCTGCATGGGTCTGGTGAGAAGGTGGGGAATATACCTAGGACTCACCTGTGGATACTTATGAATAGGATTCCTTGGAGTGCCCTCTAAGAAGTAGGAGGAAGAATCTCACTACCAGCAAGAACCAGGAGTGAAGCATGTCCTCTGGACCCAAGATCCCTGTGCAGTGAACTTCCTGGATTCAGATGACAGCTATACCATCAGAAGAGGAGCTACAGAACTAGGAGTGGGAGATTGGAACAGAGTGATGAACTTTCCGACCCCTGAAGCAGGTTAAGATGAACAGCTTTGTGCACAACGCTGGCCTTCAGAGTGGGGTGCCTCTGGGCACTTGGGGAAGTTAGACTTGTTGACCCACCGAAGAGTGGAGTACCTTTGGGCTGAGATTTACTGGAGTGGGGTGACCCTGGGCACTTAATTCAGAGAATTGACCCATGGAGCTTGAACGGACTGCCTTTAGGTTGAGACTGATAGCAGAGTGGCATGACTCTTACAGCATTTGATTAGCAGACCTGAAACTTTATAACAAGTTCTGATAAAAAGCTACCCTGAGCATTTCTCAGTGGCATTATACCTAGTTAATTTCCTTAATAAACCCTTTAATCATGAGTTTTATCTGTGAACTCTGTGTAGCCGTTGCCATGAATAGCAAAACCTGAAGATAAATTCTAGAACATTACTTAAGTCAGCTCAGTTCTGCCTGACAGTATCCCTACATGGGGTTTCTGAGGCCATATATCTTCACTAAAGGAGATGCTTTCATCTTGCTCCCATAGAAGATGGTGGGTTTTAATGGTCGACTTTAAGTTAGCAGCCCAGCACTTACCCACTAGCACCACCTCGGCTCCTACTTGCCCTCAGTTGTCAACCCACTGGAATGGTAACGCAGAAATCCCTGCCATTGTGTCATTTCCAACAGATAATAACCCTATAGGAAAGTAGAACTGCCCCTGCGGGTTCAGAGATTGTAACTCCTAAGAGGAGTAACAGCATCGTCTTTCACCCATGGCTGATAGGTTTATACTATGGTCAGCAGCCCAGCATATAACCCAGGACACCATCAGGATTCCTCAGCAATCCCTTAGAGGAGTGTCTATGCACTATATAGAAGACCTGATGGTATGACGATTAAGCACTGGGTGGCCAACAGAAAGGTTGAAGATTCAATTTCACAAGATGCCCATGAGAGAAAAAAATCTGGTAATCTAGTCTATTGACTATTACAGCCTACAAACAGACCACTGTGTTAGTATGGGTTGACTAGAGAAACAAATTCAGAGACATTCATATATGTACAGGAAGAGCTTTATATCAAAGGGTAATTATATATTAAGAAAACACCACAACCCAGTTCAAGCCAAGGTGATAAGTTCGATATTAGCCCATATGTCCAAAACCAGTCGATAAATTCCTCTTCAGACACATACAACACTTGCAATTATGATCGATGCAGTAAAACCACCGGCCAGTGGGCTAAATGTCTTGTATATCCAGTGGTGGTAGAACCATCTCAGTACTGGCATGATGTTTAACCAAATCTCTGGATGTGGCTCCTCATGGCTTACAACAGAAGGTGAAGCAAAGAGAGAGAGTTCACAGAATCCTCATGAGAAGGCCACACCCACAAGGAGGGATCATCTATTTGCCTAAGCTGCCTTAGTTAGCCAATAATAAAGTAGCAAAGACAAATAGAAGAAGTGAAGTCAAAAAGCTGAACAGAAATTTTCAAAGGACAGCTCAAGAAACCAAAGTAAAATATTATAAATATTATAACAATGTACACAGGCCCAGAAGTATAAAACCAGAAGGAATAGCACACTCAGCATATCTTAAATGGAAAGAACTCAATAAAGGTGAACCTTGACTGCAATATTGAAAAATTCTAAAGGCAAAATAATTGAACGACACAGGAATCATCAAAAGAAGATGGAAATGATACATAGAGTCACTGTACCAAGGTGACCTTGTCAACATTTAAACATTTCAAGGGGTAGCAAATGAACAAGAACCAATGGTATTGAAGGGAAAAGACCAAGCTGCATGGAAAGCATTAGCCAAAAACTAGACTCTAGGAATTGATGGGGTACCAATGATGAAGCACTGGAAGCTGACGCCATACTGGAAGCACTTCCTTGTCTACACCAGGAACCAACTGATTGGAAGAAATCCATGTTTGTGACCTAACAGAATACACAAATACTCAAAATTATTAATATCACATGCAAGTAAAGTTTTGCTGAATATCATCCAACAGCGTGTGCAGCAGTACATTGATAGGGAGCTGCCCGAGTTACAGGTTATATTCAGAAGAGGGTATGGAACAAAAGATACAAAGAATATTATGGCTAATGTCAGATGGCTCTTGGCTCAAAGCAGAGAATAGCAGAAAGGTGTTTCCTTTTATTAACTATTAAAAGTTAAAACTTTTATTAACTCTTATTAGCTTTATTAACTATGCTAAGGCCTTTGTCTGTGGGATCCTAATAAACTATGGATAATCTTGAGAAGAATGGGAATTAGAAACTTCATTGTATTCATGTGGAACTTGTACAAGGAGCAAGAGACAGTTGTGTAAACAAAACGAAGGATACTGTATGACTTAAAATTAGGGTATGAGCCCTGGTGGTGTAGTGGTTGTGCACAGGACTGCAGCCCACTTGGATGGAGGTTCAATTCCAGCTCCACAGAAGCAAAGGCTGGGCCTCCTACTCCCACCACCAGAGGCAGTGATGCCAAAAAAAAACAAAAAACAAACAAAAAAATTAAAAAAGTTGTGCATCAGGGCTTTATTCTTTCATTATTCTTTTTTTAAAAAAATCATTTTATTAGTGGCTTATACAAGTCTTATCACAATCCATACATCCATCCATTGAATGTCAAGCACAGCTGTACAATTGTTGCCATCATCATTCTGAAAATATTTGCTTTCTACTTAAACCCTTGGTATCAGCTCACTTTTCCCCTCCCTCCCCACTCTTCCCTCCATAATAAGCCCTTGATAATTTATAAATCATCATACCATACACTGACCAATGTCTCCTTTCACCCACTTCCCCATTGTCCATAACCCAGCGAGGAGGTTAATATGTTGATCTCTATAATTAGTTCCCTCCTTCCACTCCACCTTCCCTACATCCTCTAAGCATTGCCACTCTCACCATTGATCCTGAAGGAATCACCTGTCCTGGATTCCCCCAAGTTTCCAGTTCCTATCTGTAGCAGTGCACATTCTCTGGTCTAGCCAGATTTTTAAGGTAAAATTGGGATTATGATAGTGGGGGGAAGATGCATTCAAGAACTAGAGGAAAGCTGCATGCTTCATTGTCGCTACACTGCACCCTGACTGACTTATCCCCTCTCCAAGATGCTTCTGTAAGGGGCTGTCACTTTAAATACAAATGGGCTTTGGCTGCCCAATCTGCCCCTCATTCACAATGATGCAATCTTTAGTTCTTTGATGCCTGATACTTAATCCCTTAGACACTTAATGGTCACAGAGACTGGTGGGCTTCCATGTGGGCTTTGTTGCTTCTGTGCTAGATGGTCGCTTGTTTACCTTCAAGCATTTAAGATCACAGACGCTGTAGCTGGGTATCATTAGCTTTCTTCACCACATTTACTTATGCACACATTTACCTTCAGCGATCATATCAGGAAGGTGGGCACACAATGCTATGTTTTTTTCCTCTCACCATTCTTATTTAATCTGTTTTCTGAGCTAATAAGCAGAGAGGCTAAAATTAGGGGTCCTCAAGCTACGACCTAGGGGCCGCATGTGACCCGCTGAGGACATTTATCCTGCCCGCCAGGTGTTCTTGTTGCTGCTGCTGTCCTGCTTAGCAGCCGAATCCTCCCGGGCCCTCAGTGAATTTGTTCATAGTTTTTTATTTTAAAGGTAGTCTGGCCCTCCAACAGTCTGAGGGACAGTGAACTGGCCCCCTGTTTAAAAACTTTGAGGACTTCTGGACTAGATTATACAAAGAACACAATATCAGGATTCAAGCAGGGACTATTAATAACCTGAACTAAGCAGATAACTATGAGGAGGACTTGAAAGCAATAGCTTATGAAGATCAAGAATTTAAATCTTCGGTATGGATTACAAATCAATGTAATCAAGAAAACATAAATTCTCACAACTGGTCCAATATGTATCATGATAAACAGAGAAAAGGTTGAAGTTTTCAAGGATTTTGCATTGCTAAAATCCACAATCAGTGCCCATGGAAGCTGAAGTCAAGAGATAAATTGATGCATCACCTTGGATAAATCTTCTGTACAACACTTCTTTAAAGTGTTGAAAAGCAAGGATGTTACTTTGAAGGCAAAGGTGCACCTGGCCCAAGCCATGGCATTTTTAATTTCCCCTATGCATGTGAAAGTTGGACACTGAATAAGGAAGACCAAAGAAGAATGTATATGGTTGAGGCATGGTACTGAATAATACGATTGAAAGTATTATAGACTGTCAATAGAACTAAAAACCTGTCTTGGAAGAAGTACAACCAGAATGTTCCTTTGAGGCAAGGATGGGGAGACTTCATCTAATGTATTTTGCACTTGTAGAAGAAACCAATCCCTGTAGAAGAACATCATGCTTTTTTGTTTTTACTTTTCAACTTAAAAATCATTTTACTAGAGGCTCATACAACTCATCACAATCTATACATCCATCCATTGTGTCAAGAACATTTGTACATTTTTTGCCATCATCATTCTTAAAACATTTGCTTTCTAATTGAGTCCTTGATATCAGTTCCCCTCTCTCATTTTCCTCTCCCTCCTTGTCTCCTCTTTCTCAAGAACCCTTGATAATTTGTAAATTATTATTTTCATGTTTTCCACTGACCAACATCTCCCTTCACACACTTTTCTGTTGTCTATCCCCCAGGGAAAGGGTTAGATATATATACTCCTGTGATCGGTTCCCACTTTCTACCCAAACTTAGCCTTATCCTTCTGGTATCACTATTCTCTATTGGTCCTGAGGGGTTTATCTGTCCTGGATTCTCTGTGTTTCCAGCTCTGATCTGTACCAGTGTACATACTCTGGTCTAGCTGGATTTGTAAGGTAAAATTGGGATCATGATAGTGGGGGAGAGGAAGCATCAAGGAACTAGAAGAAAGCTGTATGTTTCATTGGTGCTATACTTCACCCTCACTGGTTCTTTTCCTCCCTGTGACCCTCTTGTAAAGGGATATCCAGTTTCCTACAGATGGACTTTGGGTCTCCACTCCTCCTCATTAAAAGTGATTTTTTTTCTTTGATGCCTGATACCTGATTCCATTGATACCTTGTGATCAAACAGTCTGGTGTGCTTCTTCCATGTGGGCTTCTTGCTTCTTAGCTAGATGGCTGCTCCTTTATCTTCAAGCTTTTAAGAAGCCAGACCCTATATCTTTTGGTAGCTGGGGACCATCAGCTTTCTTCAAGACATTTGCTTAAAACATCATGCTTGGTAATGTGAACTGGCAGTGAAAAAAGATAAAATACCTCAATAAAATGGATTGACACAGTGGTGCTTAAAGAATCATTGTGAGGATGGCACAGGGTTGAGCAGTAGGTAGTTCTGTTGTACATAGGGTTGTCATAACCTGGAACCACCTTGATGGCACCCAACAACAACAACTCAGCGATATTCAATTGCAATGCGTCAACTCAATGACCTCTAACAACAATATAGCATATGTACAGTAATAATGAGTTTACATTTTCAGAGACCATTTGTCAACTTATTAATTGAAGAATAATGGCATCTGATTTAGTTGTGGCTAGAAGGAAGAACAGTGAAAACTCCAAACCCACTGTCCTTCAGTAGATTCCAACTCATGACGACATTATAAGACAGATATAATGGCTCCCAACTTTTTATGGGAGCAAATAGCCACCTCTTTCTCCCCCAACATGGCTAGTGGATTTGATAGGCGAGTGTTTCAGTTAGCAACCCAGTATGTGACTCACCATGCCACCTTTGGAGCAGGAAAATGAATCCACTGTCCTGAGTTGATTCTGACTCATTCTCACCCAAAGCAAGTAGACAACCAAACAAATAAATCAGTCAAACAGCGCCACTCAGTCATTTTTGAGTCCTAGAGACCATGGAGGACATGGTAGAAGTGACCCTTTGGGCATCTCAACTGTTGCTCTTTCTTCAAGCAAACAGCTCATCTTTCTCCCATGAAGCAGCTGGTAGTTTCAAATAGTTGATCTCATGGCTATTAGCCCAAGTCCTAACCCATGCAGTTGGATTTTGAAGTTGTGTATCTTTACAGTATCAGACAACCTCCATCTTTCTCCTCCAAAGTGACTGGAAGGGATACCAAATATAAAAATCTATACAATTCCTTATTTGGGGGGAGTTTCATTCCAGTGGAAGGCAACTCTACCATTTTTACTTAATGCAGAATATTTTAGGTAGCACAGGTAACACAAAGATGAATTGCAGACAACAGGACTGCAGGAAAGAATGTCAATAAAAGGGAAACAGTCTGAAAATGGTAAAGAATTAGGAAATCTCAAGATTTAATGTATCTGGGGAGTAACAAGGACCTTGATTTGGTATATTGAAAGTAAGTGAACTTATTTTTTTATAAATATCTAAAGATGGAGAGATACTTAGTTTCTTCCTAGAGGTTTGGTTGCTTTACTGTGATATGTGGTCCACATATTAATTTGAAATCACAAAATCTTTTGAACAGGATAGACACTTCACAAGAAGGATGAGAAGTTGCCATACATGTACCCAATTTATACATGATTGTGACCACCACTTTTAGAGAGTCTCTTTTCTAGACTCTAAACTCTTTGAGGCAAGACCACCATCTTGAAAGTAAAAGATGAATATAACAAGTACCTGTCATAGGCGCTAGTACATACTCTGGATTAAAATGGTTTTTTAATAGATAACTAAAAGCAACAGACTGTCAACTATTTTAGAAGTCCAAGGAAATCTGAGATTGTTTATAGAGACTTGACAGTTCTTGGTGTAGGCATAGCTCTTGGAGAGAGTAGGTGTGGTAGACACAAGAGAAGATTTATTACTCGGGGACTTTGGGAATGGAGGAGCAGGGAATAGAAATAAGGTAGACAGAAATAGCTCTGCTATTTTGGTGGGAAAATATGTTGACATGCTCATGTAAATTCTCACTCATAGAAATATACAAACTGAAATAGCATACCTAAACCTAAACAGATGTCATCTGATGGAATTGTATATACAATAAATACCTTATCAAACTTCATATTTGTTTATAGCTATTTTTCAAAGCCATCTATGAAAAGTGAATCCTTCATTTCTCAGATCCTTTTTGAATGTCAGGAGCTAGTCTTCCAATCAATGGAGGAGCAGGTCTTATGTTACTGCCTAAATAAAGATACTCACACACACACATACACACACACACAAAGGTTGACAAGTGGTGACTGTATAACATGCTATAGCGTTTCAGCTAAATTATGTTTTTATTTCACCTAAATCATCCTGGTTCGGTAGCAGAGATAGAGAAGATACAAAAGATTGACAGAAGAGTCTAGTCACCTTCAATCCAAAGTGTCACTTTCTCCAATCAAAAGAGTAGATATATTAAGTACTTTTTGTTCTTAAATAATTTCACTGGGGGCTGTATAACACTTATCACCATCCATCCATCCACCCATCCATCCATCCAACCATCGTGTCAAGTACATTTGTACATTTGCTGCCATCATCATATCAGCTCCTCATTTCCCTCCCTCCCCAAACCCCTCCCTCATGAACACTTAATAATTTATAAAATATTATTATTTTGTCATATCTTAGGGTGTCCGATGTGTCCCTTCATCCACTTTTCTGTTGTCTGATCCCCAGCAAGGGGGTTATATGTAAATCCTTGTAATCAGTTCCCCCTTCCTACTCCACCTTCTCTCCTCCCTCCTGGTACCGCCACTCTCACCACTGGTCTAGGGGTTCATCTGTTCTGGATTCCCTGTGCCTCCAGTTCCTATCTGTACCAATATGCATCCTCTGGTCTAGCTGGATTTCTAAGGTAGAATTGGGATCATGACAGTTGGGGGGAGGAAGCATTAAAGAACTAGAGGATAGTTATATACTTCATCATTTTCTACACTGCATCCTGACTGGCTCATCTATGGCCTACAACCCTTCTGTAAGGGGATGTCCAGTTGCCCACAGATGAGCTTTGGTTCCCCAGTTCACACTCCGCCTCATTCACAATGATATGATCTTTTGTTTTTTGATGCCTGACATCTGAGCCCATTGACACTTCATGATCATTGGGCTGGTTTGCTTCTTCCATGTGGACTTTGTTGCTTCTCAGCTAGATGGCTGCTTGTTTATCCTCAAGCCTTTAAAACCCCAAGTGCTATTCTTTTGATACCCAGGCACCATCAACTTTCTTCGCCACAGTTGCTTAAGCACCCATTTGTCTTCAGCAATAATGTTGGGAAAGTGAGCATTATGGTATGCCAGTTTATAGAAAAAAGTGCTTGCATTGAGGAAGTACTTGAGTGGAAGTTCAATGTCCATCTGCTACCCTAATACTAAACCTATAAATATATGCACAAAGATCTATTTCCCCATCATCATATAAAAATATATTTGCATATGTACATGCCTGTA
This sequence comes from Nesogale talazaci, assembly GCA_004026705.1. NCBI lineage: Eukaryota > Metazoa > Chordata > Mammalia > Afrosoricida > Tenrecidae > Nesogale > Nesogale talazaci. Next base: position 67,813 of record PVJH01007624.1, on the reverse strand, counting down.
TTTAGATCTCTATAAATGTCCTTCCCTGTATTTTCTTTTACTTTCCTCTTGACCCAATATCATGCCTAGCCTTCATTTGGGTTTCAGTAATTTCTCTCAGTTGCATTGCCTTTGATAAAGCCCTAGCAGGCCTCCTGCACCTTCATCACCACCAATTTTGGATCACTTGTTTCCTTGTCCGTGGGTCTGTTAACACCACTTCCTTTCCCCCACCCTCCCCGTCTCCATGCTCCCCTAGAACCATTGGTCCCATCGTTTTCTCCTCCAGATTGGTTATCCAGCTTATCTTATCTAGATAGACCTGCAGCGATAATAATATGCACAAAACCATGACAGAGTCAAACAAATCAACAAACGAAAACAGAAAAATGACCAAAAAAGAAAAAAGAAAAGAAAAGCCTACCAATCATTTAAGGTCTGTTCGTTGAACTTTAGGAGTGGTTTCCAGTTGAGTCTGGTTTTTTTTTTTTGTTTGGTTGTTTGGTTGTTTTTTGGGGGGCGGGGGCATCACTGCCCTCTGGTGGGAATGGGAGGCTCAGCCTTTCTCCTGCAGAGCTGCTGCTGGATTTGAACCACCAAGCCAGCAGGCCACAGTCCCACACTCAACCACTAGGCCACCGGGGCTCAGCCCCTTCCAGTTGAGTCTGAGGAGGTGCAATGTCCTGGCCCTAAAGTCTGTTTTTGGTATTTCCTCAGAATTTCCTTGCTCTGCTCCCCTTGCTGTTCTCTTGCGTGCCCTTAGTGTTTTGCCTCAGTGTGGTGGGGTCAGCTCAGATGTAATTTCCACACTGTCTCCGGTGTCGTCTCCTGTAGAGTCATGAGTCAGTGAGAGATGTCTTGTCTCATAGTGGGGCCAGTCATGCTTCTCCCTGTCCATTGGCTGCTCTGAGCAGGGATATAGTCCTCAAGGGTTGGTGGGCCAGGAGGTGCTCTACTGTCTCTTCTTAACTACTTTTTAGCTGCTGGGTTGAACACACTTGAACACTGAATATGAAACAAATTAAATTTTGGAATTTATAACATTAATAAAGATTATTGGGATTAGTAGTAGAAGAATACTCAGAAAAACAATTCTACACAGAGAGGCCTTGAAATAGAAATACCTGTAAACTAGTCCCAAGAGAAATGTAATGTTTTAGCAACTTGGAGCAGGAAGACATCATTTATGTCTGTGTGATCTAGGAAATAGTCATGTAGTTCTGACTAAATGAAGTTGGCCCAGAATTACTTGCAACAAGTAGAGACTCAAGAAAAAAAACACATTTTAGATAATAAATTGCAAAAAGCTATACTGCTCCAGGGCTGCTGCATATTAGAAGCAGAAAATTGGATGTTCTGTAAGTAGCCAACTATTAAAAAATATGTCTCAGAAGTTAACTAGGAATCACAGACAGAATGAAAAGGCCTACATTTATAGAGCTACAAAAATTAAAGTAGAATATCAGAATGTTAGGTTAGTTATTACATGTATTCATATTTATGTACCAACCACGAAAGTTAATTATGAAGAAATTGAAGAATTCCAAGACCTTCTTCATGCCTAGTGCAATCAAACATGCAATTAAAATGTGTTGATGATTACTAGTTATTATCATGTAAAAGTTGAAAACACAGAGGAAGAAACTAGTTGGAAAACAGGGCCTTGTTGATAGAAATGAAATTGGAGAACTGATGGTAGAATATTGCAAGACATCATTGGAAATACCATTTTTTCAACAACACAGATGGTGACTATACTTTGTGAATCTTGCCAGATGGAATATAGAGAAATCAAATCAACTATGTCTGTGTGGAGAAATGATGGAGAAGTTCAAGGTCATTAATGAAAACAAGACCAGGGGCTGACTGTGGAGCCGATCATAGATCATTCATGCACAAACTGAAGCTGAGGAAAATGAAAATAAGTCCATTAGAGTTAAGCTATGACTTTGTGCATATCTTACCAGAATTTAGAGACCATCTCAAGAACATATTACATGACTGACCACTAGACAGTCTGTGGGATGGCATTAAGAACATAATACATGAAGACAGCAAAGGTCATTAAAAAGATAAGAAAGAAAAGATCAAAGTGGATGTCAGAAGAGACCCTGAAACTCACTCCTCATTTTTGAGTAGCTAAAGCCAAAGAAAGAAACAATGGTACAGGACCGGGCTTGGTCCCTTCTGTTGTATATTGGGTCTCTTTGAGTCAGAGATGAGGCATTGATATCCCACAAGGAATCTCAGTTGTCCAGTGAGGCTATAAGAGAAATACCTCAAGGTGCCATCTCTAGAGGAAAGCCATCTGAGTGTGTGTGTGTGTTTGTGTGTGTGTGCTAGCTCTAAAGGGACATCTTTGCTTTTTTGGACTTCTGTGCCTGATGATCATCATGAGACTTGGTAGGTCTTTTCCTCCATCGCTATTTCTCTTGCTTGTTTAATTTCTTTTATATCTCACAAAAGATTGATCCAAGACACTATCTCCACTAAGCCCAAATCATCAATATGTCAAGCACAACCATTCCCAAATGGGATTATAACCACAGGCATAGAGGTTACAATTACAACATGTATTTTTGAGAGACATATTCAATTCATAACAGAATTCAATTTATAACAGAGCTCCGATTGCTTACAATTTATGTCATGCTAGGAGAATATAATTCTTTTAGAAAGATTCCTATGTTCCAATTGACATGTAATTATAGATATGTTTAATTATAGATATGTACCACCCAGGCTCCTTGTTAAATCACATAACTAACTGATGTTTAATGGTAATTAATAATAACACATTAACCTAAGTTAACAATCTCTACATTTTATGTCAAGTAGTTAAAGACCTATAAATTAACTCTTAAATATGCTAGAGAAACTCATTAATTAAGGGAACTATTAGCAAATTCGTGATCCCTTGATTATATAATTGTTTGACAGTGTCACAAACTTGTAAGTATACAATTTTACATTTTATTTTGGGCCCACAAAATGGCCTGTCTTCAAAACCAGATAGTGCTTCAGCTATAGTCAAGAAGATGAATTCTGGGGAGAAAAGGTGTATTCCAAGGGTGACAGAATGTTTGTTACCCACAACTAGGTTTCCCATCATTTCTTGAAGATGACAGAATTGGAGCCTTGATGATAATAATGGTGTTGGCTTTGACTTATCATATTTTCTCATTCTGAGTAGTTTTGCAGACTTATGAATATATCATATTGACCTTTAGAAGATATTGACTAGAGATTTCCTTCTTTGATTACAATTTTTACTCAATGAGATAGAGTTCCTTTTGTTTATTTGCTTAGTGAATATGTACCAATGACATTGAAAGCATTCATCTTTTTCACTGATCTTCTACTTTACCAAGTATGATGACTTTTTCCAGGCACTGGATTGACAAACTGGCTGGAGCAATAGCTAAAACATAGTGTGGCAGTCACTAATCTGGTGTCAATTTGAGGATTGGAAGTGTAGGGGTGCAGTCTAACTTCTCAATCTGGAAATAGCCAATGAGACCTCTGTGTGGGCCTGGTTTTTTCCTGAGAATTCTGGGAAATCTGGCCGTATTTCTGTCTTGGAGGTGGAAGACTTATGACTCAGCCTTGGGGATGGTCTACTAACAAAACCCAAGGCTGACTCCCTGTGAGACATCCCAGGGAGAAGCCACATGGAATTAACCTGATGTAAGCTGAACTCTGAAGCTGGAAAAGCTACATAGAGACTTCTGCCAGTGCTGAGATGTTTGAGAAGTCACAGAGAGGCCCCTGCCAGCACTGAGATGCTTATAACACCACTGGATGCACAAGACTCTGCAACCACTGACCTGTGATTGTCCTGGTGTCATTATATATGCTTTGTGAGTCTGAAGAGGGCATATAGATTGGTATCAGACAGATGGGCTAATATTGTACTTATAACCTTGGACTGGACTGGGCTAGGCTGTTTTCTCAGTGTTCATTTCCTCTTGTATATAAACTCCTTTCTTATTCCCATAAACATGTTTATAAAATTGTTTCTCTAGTCTACCCTAACACACATGGCAATTGTTAAGATGGTGTAGGTCACAATAAGTCAAAACCTACCCAAAGGCACCTAGTAACAAAAAGGTAGCAAACATTTACTAGGTATTGGGAATAACTTGTGCTTTGTGGGATGGCAGAATGTCGGCAGAAGAGAGAGAGGCAGACAGCTCGATAAGTCATTTCAACACTGTGTGCTAAGTGAGATGACTGAGTTTGGCTAGAGCACTATGAAATTTGGAAGGACCAAATTGGGAGTTTAATGAAACACTTTGAAAGTCATAAGGATGAATTGAAAGCCCAGAGAAATTGATACTGAAATGGGAAAACAGGCTGAGAAAAAAGGTGTAGGTGAGGAGACAGAAACAAGAGACCGAGCCAGTACCTACAAACAGTAATGTTTAGTGACAGGGCTCAGTCTGAGGATGCTAATGGTCATGGAAAAGGATAGCACCTATAGAAAGAAGTCAGTCAGGTATCAGAAATATCAGGACAATCAGAACACACATGATATTTAAGCAGAATCAATAGGATTTATTTACTGCTTGGATGATGGGGTTCAAGGAAGAAGGGGAGTGGAAGAGGGGAGGAGAGAGGAGAGAAGAAAGAGAATGGTTTCAAGTCTCCTGGCATGGATAAATAGTAAATGATCTTACCATTCACTGATTCATTAATAGGAGTTAATAGGAGTGAGAGCATGGCAAAATTACAGGAATCGGAGTGAGGGGAGAAGGAAGGTGAGGGAATATGGGGTAGACTGGAAACATCGGGGGGATGTGTTTGCTGGTGATATTGGATATGAATTTGGAACTCAGGAGGAAATAGTAGCAAGACTTGCAGATTTAGGAATTTTCAGCCTAATTTTAAGAGTTGAAGTTGTGCACTATGCATTGTATGTGTCATCCAAGTAGAGTATAAGGTGCCACCATCTTGAACAGTGAATCATTGCATTATGTAGGTTATAATACATTACACACCTACACACACACATACCCACACACACACACAAAGAATCTAGGGAATGGTGTGACAGTTTAATTTTGTGGCAACCTGGCTGGGCCATGATTCTCAATATTTTAAGAGTTGACACCTATTAATTTCCCACAACCTAACCTAGCATAATGTTATCACAGCAAAGGTGGAATGTAATCTCCTTATTCAAGTGATAAACTATGCAATCAAATGAAAGACATTTTCCTCAGGGATATGGCCTGCTTTCAATGTAATCTAATGTTGTGGTAGAACTTGCCTGTCATCTGAGCTGCCAAACTTGGATTCATTTAACTGTGTAGCCACAGACCTACTGACATTATGAAAGGTATCCTGGAGGCCCAGGGGTTGCACACTCAGTTGCTGAGTGTGGTGGTTTGAACCCACCAGGAGCTGATTGGCAGAAAAACCTGTTGATCTGCTCTGTACTGCACAGGCAAACCTCTATGGCTGTTCTTCTTGGTCACATGGGCTTGTCATGAGTCAGACATGGGTTCACCAGCACCTACCCCCACCATGTACAATAGGTATTTCTCTTCTGACATTAAATATCAGATTTTGTCATGTGGTAGTTTGGAAAATGTTTTCACACATTTTATAAGCCGTGGTCAGTCTCTGCTATCTAATTATAAGGAAATAATTCGAAGGACCTGGAAGTTAAGAACAGAATCATTGGCAATTCCTTCTCCAAAGTTTGTCAATGATTTTTTTTTGTTTGTTTGTTTATTTGGGTTTTTAGGGGCATCACTGCCCTCAGGTTGTGGGAGTAGGAGGCCCAGCCTTTGCTCCGTGGAGCTGAAATCTAACCTCCATCCCAGTGGTCTGCAATCCCGCACACAACCACTATACCACCGGGGTTCAGCCCTGTCAATGATTTTCAATATGGATCTCCTAATCAACATTTAAAAAAACATATACATCTGCATCAGCCACTGATGATCAAATGGGTGAGGGTACTGATGAGAAAGTTAAGTGAAATAGAGACTTTGAACTGCATTTTGCACAGTTCCTATGAGGATGCATGCAATAAGGCATCGGAGAGCCTTAATGGTAAGGCTTCCAGGTAAGGCTGAGTAGTGACATCCAAAGGATATTATTGAAACTTTGATTGAAGAATCAACAAGAACCAGGGCTATGTGCATTATTTACAATAAGGCAAAAACAAATGCAAAAACCTTTAACAGTGGTATGAAAAGAAACTGTAAATCAAAATTGATAATACACTGGTCGTGTTTACTCATTGCATGGGTTCAAAATGTCATTCGGGTACAAAGGCATATTCCAGTCCATGCAAACACATTCACAGTGTGGAGGCTCGCTCAAGATCGCTTCCGCTTTAACCCGATTTTCCTTCACAAGCCTATTTGCTTCCCATCCTTGCTTTCAAGATCATAAACAAAGCTTGTGAATCTAATGGATTGCAAATTTTGCTGCCAAATGAAACAAAAATCCTTATAATTGAACCAATAGTGAGCATAATGATAAACAGGAGGAAAAGAGGAATTGAAGTTGTTGAGATACGAAGGAATTTGGAGTGAAAAAAATTAAAAGTTAAGGATTTGCTTTGACTTGGATTCCTAATCAGTACTCCTCAAAACAGCAAATACTTATATATTTGAGAATGCTGGGCAAATCTGTTATACATGACCTCCTTAAATTGTTAAAAATTAAAGACTCACTCTGAGATCTAAGGTGTGCCCGACATGAGTTCTGGTATTTTCAATGGCCTTTAATGCCAATGAAAGTTGGACTTTTATAAGGAAGATTTCAGAACTGATACATTTGCATTACAGTATTAGTGAAGAACAGTAAACATACCACAGTTAAGAAGAACAACAAACAAATCTCTTGGAAGTACAGCCAGGATGCTCCTTAGATGCGAGGATGGCAAGATTTCTGCTCAAGTCCTTTGGTAATGTTAGTTGGAGAGACCAGTGCTTGGAGAAGGACATCATGCAGAAAAGAGGAAGAGCCTCAACGAGATGAATTGACAGTGTCTGCAAGGATGGGCTCAAGCCTAACAGTGGTGAAGATGACTTAGGACCCGGCAGCGTAGCTGTTGTACAGAGGATGGTACCTAACAGCTGTGATCCTCTCTTCCTTTCTTAAGTGTCTCTTGCAAGTTTAGTCTCTTCCATTCTGTATTGCTAGCCCTTTGCTAATCTTGTTACCCCCAGTGCATTCCCTTTTCCCAAATAGAAACAAGCATTCTAAAGGCAGAGTATTTCTGAAAAAATTGAGATCAAACCTACTAACTCAAGGTTTGCCCTCAGGTCTCTCAGTGATATCATGGGTAAAAGATCATTTTCTTATGGGTATTTAACTAGCTCTTAATAAATATATGCTATTACTCTATGTAGAGAATTTTTATCAACTTTAATTCAGTTAATGACATCTATTATTGAATTGGATAAGTAGTATACTTCCCCCCACATACATGTTGTGAATCATATCCCTTCTTCTGTGGTTATCATCACACTTGGAAATGAATTTTGTTAGATTGCTGAGACAGAACTCATGTTGAATATGTCTTGAGTGAATCTCTTTTGAGATATGCAATGAAGCCCTCAGGCTATGAGGCAGAGATGGAGAAAGCAAGGTGCCAAGTCACGTGGTGATTGTCCAGAAGCAGCAGTTTGGAACAGACCAGGGCCGTTCTCCAAAGCGGACAGAGAGAATGCCTTCCAGAGAGCTGTCTGAATGTGGACTCTTGAGTCTCTCGCGTTGTGAGAAAATAAATTTACTTGTTAAAGTCACCCATTTGATTATATCTGCTACAGCAGAACTAGGCAACTCGGATAAACTTTAGCACTAAGCAGAGTGCTGCTGTAACAAATACCTAAAATATCGAAACTGTTTTGAATTGAGTAATGGGCAGAGGCTGGAAGAGTAGAACTGTGGAGGCTATGGCAATTTTGGGAAGGGTTTAGAAGGAAGCAATGAAAGCCAGTAAGGGCATGCTCATGTTCAAAGGGTGGAACCACAGCACCCTAGATCTCAACAAATGGGATCACAGCCAGTGTGGGAATAAAGAGATGGCGCCAATGCCCAAAGCTAAGGACAAAGGGTGGCCACACCAGGGCGACAGGAGAATGGAACCTGCAGAGGAAGAGGAGGTGGGATGAACGGTCAGCACTCTGATGGGACTGTAAGAAAGGAGCTGCCACCCCAGCGGCTTTCAGGTTTGAACTGCCGGCCATGGCTGAGAGTCCTCCTCCCAGGATCCAGAGGGCACAGCCCAGGGAGTCTCAGAGAACAGACGATCTTTTGAGTTGTAAATCACTCTGCGGCATTCAAAACTTACTGGGTGTTCACTCACACCCTTCCTGCGTTCCCATTTGTGGTGAAATGGCTCCCTTGTACCTGTGCCGCCACTGTACTTTACAATGAGGAAACTTGTGTTCTGGGCTTCACGGGCTCATGAAGATAAAATTTGTTCCAGGATGGAATATCCCTAAAGTTTTACCCATATTTGACATAGATGTTTTAAAAGCTGGTATTTTAAAGGTCGGGTTGATTTAAGTCTTTTGAAATGTCATAAGTGTGTTTTGCACCTGCAAATGTATGAACATTGGGGAACCAATGGGTTATGGGATGAGTTGAACTACGGCTGCCCGAATCTAGTGTTGTAAATCCTGACCTCTGCTCTTTCTCTGTGAGTCTCATTCATTTGAGGTGTTTTCTCTATTACGGTCATGAGACAAGGCGTCGGGTGTATCATGAGGAAAACGCTTGACATATGAGAGATTAAAGAAGCAGGCTAGAGACAATGATGGAGGAAGAACACTGTCCGTGAGCAGCGGCTCAGGAGCAAAGAGGTTTCCCCTTCCAAAAGTGAACAAAAGCTGATGGAGAGAAAAGCTGCCTATGGGAGAGAGGGCCCCTACATTAGCAAGTCTGTCCCTCTGAAACTGTGACCACACAAAAAGCTGGTTTCATAAAGGCATCTACATGTGGCATTGCTGCTACAGCAGCACTAAACAACTGAGACAACTACATGAAATATTTACTGTAAAAGTCACTTCCAACTAGCAATTATGTCAGAAACCCTTAGGAAATTCAGGATGGCCACTGGAAAGTCTCCTTTTGATATTATGCAGCTATACCAAATAAAGCATATGTCTAACCTGGACAAACTCCTTTTATTTCAACCCTGCACTTCTAACATAATTTGAAATTAAAATGGCACACACGCAACCAATCCAATGCATCGCAGCTATCTGGGGATTATTGACTTAGCCATAGTAGCTTTCATTTTCCTTTACACGTATTTTATAAGTGAAGAGAGCAGAATCATTGTTTTGTTGTTGTTGTTGAGATCTTCCAACATGTAGTCTCCAGACTCATTGAGAGGAGTGTCTAAGACCTAACCATGTTTTCAAAGCAGTGCCCACATATACCATGGTAGTTGAACAAATTCAGATTTATTGAAAGTCAACATTTACATTGCTACAATGTTGGAACTATTACAAAGCTGAATAAAAGAGGCTTAAGTAGCAATAGAAAGCAAATGCGGTAGAAAGTGAATAGAGAAAATATTTGGCCTTAGTGATCTCTTGGCAGTATTTACATTATGTACACATTGTTAAATATTTATAATAACTCTAAGGCACCAGAGGCTAAATGCAGGTTGCAATACTATTTTGTGCACAGAAGTCAAGAAATTTATTGTAAAGAAGGCTGTATTGTGGCTTAAAAAAAATCAACAAAAAAGGTGTAGCTTAATGTTTACATAAAGGAATGGGCATATTGAAAAAATCTAATAGTACATTAAATATTGGGCAGATTAAAGTGATTATTTTAAAGCACTACATCGTTATGTAAATGAATACTCTTTTTAAAACTCACGTGCTGGTAAATGGGTAATGTAATCTACTCACCAACTTATCCTTTTCACACTCTGGATCTATTTTGTCTAAAAAGCACTTGAACTTCTTTTGACCTACAAAAATCAATCCTAATGTATCACAACGTGTAAAAACAATTCCTCCCAACTTTGGTGGGTGACACATGAAATCGATATATACTCTGACAAATATTAAATGCAAAGGTACTGGGTTATTTACTCCACATTAAATGCAAAGGTACTGGGTTATTTACTCCACATTTCTGGCATAGCATTGAATATTTTAATTCTCTGTTTAGTGGGCAACTGCTTGTGGGTTTGGGCAAACCAACATAAAACTGATACATGTAGAAAATACTAAAATGAATTAAATTTTGCAACTTAATCACTCTGAGAGTTAACCAGTTATGCCCCTGCTCCCCCCCCCACTCCCACCCCACTCCCGCTCCTACTCCCATGAGTCATTCCTTTACCCAGGAGCTCATCCAACCACAACCGCACATGGAAAATATGCGAACACCCAAAACTAAAGAGAACAAAACATCAAGGCAATGTTGAAGCAATCCTTCAAACGCCGAGGAATCAAAAGTGCTATTTACATTGTTTTAGGTATCATAAATAATCGCAAAATGAATTAAAATGTAAGGAAGTGATCATATGCAAATAACATGCCATTTTCTTTATGAAGCTAATGTGTGCCTGGTTTTGCACCTGCCACGGTTCCAGGGTTCCTGGAAACAATACTCCCTACACCCTGAAGGATGAAGGTATGCCCTTAACCATCAGTGTCTGTGATAGCCACACCAGGCATTGCCAAGATATTACTGCTCAATAATATCTATGTCCAGCACAGTCTGTCGACTGTTGACTTATTTGGTAACTTCTTTCGGTTCAATGGTATTTGTTCCTTACACCTGACTTACCAAATGGTCTTGAGGTAGTGTTAAAATGATGATTTTAACATAACAATACAAGATCATGTTCTTAAAATGTACTTCAAAAGCCACCATGAAATTCATACAAATGGTCCAAGTTCTGTGTCCCTTCGCGGCATGCTAAATGACAGTCTGAGGAGGCCACTTAGGGATGATGAGTCTGCCCATAAAACCATCTGAAACTTCATGCTCTCAGCAAGTTATGATAAAATGCTTTCAGTGCTTTATAAAATTAAAAGTTAACGGATTTGCATACGCAAGATTTTTTTCTTTCTTCCTTTTTGGGGGCATCACTGCCCTCTGGTGGTCATGGGAGCTACCCAGCCTTGCTCCTGGAGAGCTGCTGCTGGATTTGAACCGTCAAGCCCATGGGCCGCAGTCCTACGCCACAGGGGCTCAGCCCAGGATTTTTTTTTCTTTTATTAAGGTGAGAATAATTAAGAGCTTTCTTCTCTAAACTTTTTTGTTTTCATGAGAAACATCCATAGCATTTGGTCCCTTGCTTTACACTTCATTGATTTTGAAAGTAAATCAAAGAATGAGGCAAATTTTTTGTATGCTAAATTTAGGGGGGGAAAGCACTAACACAGAGTGGATTTCGACTGCTAGCAACCCAGCTTCAGGGTTCCGAGGCTGTCAATCTTTGTGGGGGTCGGTAGACAGTCTCATGTTTTGTCCCTGAGCAGCTGGTGGACATTCTGGTTAGCAGTCCAGCACTTACCCTACAGGGCCTCCAGGGTTCCCTTCAAAGCCCGTGTTTGGCTAAGAATGCTTCCAATCACGCGCTCAAAGGAATTTCAAGTGTGTTCCTTGAGGCATTCGATAGCATCAGCCTATGTAGACCTTATTACTTTTTTCTCAAAAGTTTAATCATTTCCCTCTTCTATCCAGTATTCTTAGTAAACCATTTAGAAAATCCGTGATGTAAAAAGAAAAGCTGAATCATGCGTGATTCTTTCTCTATTCAATACTGAAAGTAAGTCATTGCCTTGCTGGGGCTACTATTTGGGATGAGTTGGCTACCCAGTTAACTTATCTACTCACAAACATTAGCCAACAGGTTTCATGTGATTACTAAAAACAATACAAGATTAAGTATTTGGAATCACAGAAGAAGCCAATAGAAGGTATTTTAATGAGGTGAATGAATAATAATGTTCAAACAGCTAAATTTTACTAATTTGCTTAGAGCTTAGAAGTATGACATTAACGTACTAATTGTAGGAATCAGTATTATGTTCTTTAGAAATAAATATTTGCAGCTACACCCATTTGCTCTCAGGCATCAAATTTTCAGAAGTTCAATGAAAAGATTGGCTCTTATTCGGACACAATCTTGGGAAATCAACTTAAGATCTGCACTATGCACTGTAAAATCACTCAACTGACAGAGGCAATCTTACTTTAGTATCGTAATAGATATCTTATTATTCCATAGTGTTTAATAAGCACTGAACTACCAACTCCCTTTGATCGGGGAATCTCCTCTGTGGGCTGCAACACAGGTTTGTATTGTGCCAGTGTTTGCTTCCTTGAACTGTCTCTCTTGAATGCTACAAGCTACGCTCCCAGTGCAGATTCTAAGACTAGGAGCCTTACATATCTCTAAATTCTTAAGTCTTTATATATCAGGTTCACGGTGATTACATTACACTTAAAGGTACTTTAGAGAGTGAATACGGTGCCCCATGGTTGTGGCAGCCAAACCAATGGCATCCCCATTGCTTTCCAAAATCTTGCTATTGCATCTTCATATTTACAAACAAGATATTCCATAGAAATTCACTTAAAGCAATAATCAAATTTCTCACGGATATTGTAAAACACAAAGAGACTTAGTGAATCTCGACAGAAAAGACGGAAGGATTCCTCTGATCCCTTTCCAAGTGTCTGGTTAAAATTTGAAACTCTATCTTGCCCCAGTGATGCTAATTATCACTTCAATTTGGGGGTGGTTCCAAGACATGAATCAAAAAGCCGATCAATGTTTGAAGTGGATAATGTCACAATGAACAATATTTCAACCATATCAATCCCCACCTCAGCCTAAAGTTAAGAAGCACATCAATACTTCACAATGTAAGAAACACTAAATGATTAGTAAGTATTACCTAAATTATAGCCCTTAGCAATGAGTATGATTTTTGCTCTCACACTTTAGGCCAATAGAGATAAAAATAAGTTATCACATTATAATAGTCGATGACTACACATTTTTATTGTCATTTTTCTTTCTAAATAAATTACAATTAGATATGAACCTTGATTCAGGAGCTGAATAATGTGGTAGACTCACTAATTAAACTATTTTAATAAATGGTTTTATTCTAAAGTCATCATGCAGGAAAATAACAGTCAATTAAAACTTGAAGAGGATGAGAATACTAAGACCCCAGAACTCAGAGGTGACTCTGATGAGGGCAGGACTTTTGAAGAAGGTGAATGCTGAGCGCTGGTGTTGTTGTCTCGATAAACTTATGTGTTCTTTTAATATAAAAGAGCTTCGAAGTCTGTCTTCTTTCTCAATATGAAAAAACTAAGAGGTATTTGATGAAAAACAATAAAAATGCTGGTGTGGCCTAAGTAAATGAAAGAAAAAGTTCACTGTAGGAAATTAAAAGTATACAGCCAAAAACCAAGCTCATGGCCACAGTTGATTCTAATCCATAGTGACCCTGCAGGGCAGAGGAGAACTGCCCCTGTGAGTTTCCAAGACTGTAACTCTTTACAGGAATAGCAAGCTCCTTTGAAATCCTCAGAAGCAGCTGGTGGTTCTGAACTGCTGACTTTCTGGTTAGCAGCCCAAGGCATAACCACTATGTCAGGAGGGCTCCTGAAAGTACATACACTGTTGGTGTAAAAGGGCCTTCCTTTTAAACACAGGAACAACTGAATACTGATCTAAGTTATGAGGGGGTACCCATGCCCCCAAGTTATCATTTTTTAGCTAATCTTTAAAAAGAGTCAAATATTTGCTGATGGGACATTTCTCCAAAATAGAAAAAGTGTTTGCAAATACTGTGAGTGAATGAACAGTGGTGAATCTGGTTCACGCCTTGGCTTATGTTCAGATTCACAGCTTATTTATTATTATCTACTCGAAATGAGGAACTGAGGTCAACCTGCACCATCCCTGTGGTCACAATGTTTATGTGTATGCATACCTACAAATATGCACAAATATGCAGATGCATGAGACTATAGGTATGTATAGGACATATTTGGGGGCAAAGCACTGTTTCTAAGACTTAGCTGCTTTTGTATAAGAAAAAGTAACAATAGGGAACATCCCTCCTAAAACATTTGAATGTTCATGCCACTAATAATATAGCACATCGGAAGGTGCAACCATATACTTATTGCAAAGTATCTTATAGATTTAGACGCCATTATAAAATGTCCTCAGTTCTATTTTGGTAACCTAAAATGTCGGTATATGATACCAAATGTCCAATTAAAGAGTTTCATATAAAAATATCAGCACAAAACCGTTTTTTAAATCTGTTTATTGTGAGCAACCCAAACGCCAGTTTAAGTGCTGTTTCTCTTTTATTACTAGATTTCATAACCCTACAATTGGTAAATTTTATACCATTTTAGGTATTTAATGAGATACTTAGAAATACTAAGAAAAAAATCAGTATTCAAAGGGTTAATTTTGTTTATAATAACAATAAATTATTTTATCATCTTCTTCAGTTCAAAATCCAGCTTTGAACCCGAGGAAGGCTTCCAAATCATGTAAATTAAATGGTGGTCCTTTAACCAGTAGCAGTTTGATTACCAATTACTCGAAGAATCTCTTTGTGAATGCCTCCTTCTTGTGTGTTAATATTTGCATCTCCCACTTGACCGTCTTCATAGCTAAAACACAAAACACAGAAACATAAAAACATTCGTACAAAAATGACAGCAATAAAAACAGCTTAAAAATACTTGATGTGTAAATCATAGCCTAAGGGACAGATGCTGTTATCTTTCAGTTGCATTTAGCGTGTTCACAGTACTAAACCGCCCAAAAGTTTCATATGTTAACTTTCCCACTGCTTTTCTTTACATTTTAATGCTCTTTATCCATACACAAGGCATTGCCCAAATTGTAGGAAGCACCCCAGTATCTAACCTTACAAGCATTTCCCACAGCAGTTGCTAGGAAGTCTACTGTGATAAAAATACATCAACTTCAATGGTATATTCCTTAGGTAAGGGACCGCTTAGCTCCACTCCACTCCACTCATTCATTAAAGCTTCAGATTGGTGACACGCTTATAAATGACTTCACTTTCTACCACTTGGACCGCTTACTTCATGGTCATTGTCATTAGTGCTACATCTTTTTTTTTTTTTCGGTTGTTTTTTAATCACAACTTGCTCGATTGAGTCTGATTATAACATCTTCTAAGGTGCCATGGTGACGTGCTGGATGGCTACAATGCTTCGCCGCCTTCCAAACCTAGCAGCAGGTCCACCCACCAGAGCACGCGGTGCCAATCAGCCCTCCAAAAGATGCGGGTGCGGTGGTCACATGTTGGGCTGCGTGCAAGGTCAGCAGTTCAAACTCCCTAGCCAGCCGCGCCTCGGGAGAAGATGACGCTGCTACTCCTGTAACCAGGGACGGTTTCAGAAATCCCCCGGGGCACTTCTCCCCTGACTTAAGATCGTGGGCTCAATGATGAGGAGATGAGCTCGCTGGGCAGTTCTCTGGCCGACTGGCGGTCTTGCTATGAATTGGAATCACCCCAGCAGCGGCGGCGGCGGCGGTGACACGTACGTATTCCAACTGGCGTTTCGCACTACGCTGAGCTGAGCCTACCCTTGGCGGCATACTAGAAGTGAACGTGCAATATTAAAAGGCTGCAATTAGTAAGTCCTTCAGGAAGAAATAACTACATTCTAGATAATAATTTACTTCTTGAAATTAACTTGCTTGGGCAGCAAGAATTTCCCAAGAGTATTCATTTTTAAATTTTCACGATAACACTTAAGAGTGGAATCGGTGATGAGTTAATTTTATTTCATAAAATTGGCTTTAAGACAGAAGCTTTAGAGAAGCGGTAATTACTTCGAAACAGAAAAGCAGGGAGGCGGAGTAGGGTCTCAAAGATGAATGCACACTAATGTCTTTGTCTCATCACATGCAGTCTCTGGAAATAGCCCATGCAGGAAATGGAAAACGACGACAAACGGCGACAGCTTACCAAATACAAACAACCCTCCCCCCCCTCGCCCAGTCCCACGCCCCCTGCTAAGGAGTCAGTTCTGACTTGCAGGGAGCCCACAGCGTCCCAAGCTGTCACGATTGACTGGAGCTCCTACAGAGCTGCTGGGGAGTTCGACTCGCCCACCTCGCAGTGCGCACTAACGGGTCAGGGCCAGCAGGGCACCCATGATCGCCTGAGCCCCTAGAGGCAACTGTATTTTTATTGCAATTATGCTTATACTACCATAAACAAAGTACGCAAGTGATTCAGCTGCAGATCTGCATGCTCCAGATTAAAGAAACAGGAGAGCATTCAACAAGCATGTTTTCATCACAAAAAGCAGCAGGAGAAGCAACCCTTAAGGGCTCAAACCTAACAACGGCTCCATTGTACAGAGTGGCAGCCAAAGGCAGGGTCCTAACCACATCCTGTGCTTCACCGTCCCCAGTCCATCCACGGAAGAGGGCGAGGATGTACGCCCCTCTCTCAGTTGAGCCCTTACATACCTATTCCACTATCCTGATAAAATCATCAATTCATCTGATTTTGGATTTTACTATTCTACCCCACTTGCCAAAAAGGGGGGTGGGGGGAAGCAACTATGCAATGTCTACGACTGCCCCTCCCAAGTGCGGTAAGTAAGCACTGCATGGTCTCCGACTGGAACACAGTGTGTCTGCTTGCTTTTTATATCCGCTCTCTTATTCTGACACACGGTCGAACTGCACTGGTACACATATCAAGAAGACCAGTAATGGAACCAGACTTTGTCGACAATTTTTAGACACTAGATGCTGGTGAGAAACTGTTCAGAACATATGAATTATTTAATTTTGTCGTGAAGCATATATTTTTACTTAAGTTTACCAAATTTGATCTTGTAACATCAATGAAATGTCATTTTGAAATTTCTTAACAAACCATTTTTTTTTTCAAACTTCTCTTTCTCTTGAACAGATCCCCCTCTTCTCCCCCCACCCCCAACCACCCCACCCCAAAGTGCTGTCTCCCTTTCAACTGTACTTAAATTTTTCTGACACAGTAGTCTGGTCCATAAAGTTTCCATCCAAGTTTTCCTTCATTTTCTATTTATTGTTTCACAGAAAAATGAAATGTAAGTAGTATACTAAATGATTTCCATTACCTCTATTATCTTTGCTTTGGGAATCTAAGAGTGGAAACTTTTAATTTTGAATATTGATATCAATAACATATAAATAAGATCACATCAGTTTATATTCTAGTCATGAAACCAAACTTCGTACATTAAGGATCATACAACATAAAAAGAGAAAGAACACTTATGCTTCCAGCTGATAATTGCATAATAACTCACTTTATTCTCCTTCATTATTTTTTCCTAAATGATATCACTCACTAGGGAGACAGCACCAGTAAAATTCTGTGATTGTATCTGGCAAAAGCAAAAAAACCTATGCTTGTAATTAGAATGTACAATTAGTGAATAGATTCTTCTCTTGATCTGTTTTTAATCTTAATCAATTTTCCTTTGTCTCTTCTCCCTTAAGGGTGCAGAGAAAAAGGATGAAATTCGTTTCTTTGTTTTGCATTTACAAAACAATGATTTTTATCTTAATCAATTCTGCCTCCTGCCCCCCCCCTCCCCCCACCTTTTACATTACTTGGAAAAGTGTTTTGACTGTACTGAAAGTAGCTGCATCTCTGATGGTGCCCAGATAACACAAGATATAGTGTCTGGGGTCTTAAAGGCTTGAAGATAAACATGTGGCTATCTAGCTCAGAAGCAACAAAGCCCACATGGAAGAAGCACACCAGCCTGTGTGGCCATGAGGTGTTGAAGGGATCAGGTGTCAGACAACAAAGAACAAAAAAATATATCATTGTGAATGAAGGGGAGTGCAGACTGGGGACCCATAGCCTATCTGTAGGCAACTGGACATCCCCTTACAGAAGAGTCCAGGAAAAGAGATGAGCAAGTGAGGGTGCAGTGTAGCAACAATGAAACATACAACTTTCCTCTAATTCTTAAATGCTTCCTCCCCTCCACTCTCATAATCCCAATTCTACCTTACAAATCCTACTAGACCAGAGGATGTACACTGACACAGTGTAATCTGTGAAAACACAGTGAACTTGTGGAAAGATGATCCCTTCAGGACCAGTGGTTAGAGTGGAGATACCAGGAGGATGGAACAGAAAGGGGGAACTGATTACAAGGATCAACATACAACCTCCTCCCTGGGGGATGGACAACAGAAAAGTGGGTGGAGAGAGACATTATATAGTGTAAGACATGAAAAAATAATAATAATTTATAAATTATCAAGAATTCATAAGGGAGAAGGGAAAAATGAGGGGCTGATACTAAGGGCTTAAGTAGAAAGCAAATGTTTTGAGAATGATGTACAAATGTGTTTAACAAAGTATGGATTGTGATAAACAAATGTACAAATGTGTTTAACATGTATGGATTGTGATAAGAAGAGTATGAGTCCCAATAAAATTATTTTTTTAAGTTGCTTCTTCTATTTTGTTCTCAAATTTTCCTTGTAAAATATAGACATCCTTCTCTGCAATAAATACACACACACTGCACATGTAACTCTACACATTTATTTTCTGTACGCGCTGTAAAATATCAGTGAAAGTATGCCAGAAATGATTGTGGCTTCTAGGTTGTTAACCTAGCTCAACAAACATGAATCTAAACAAGAAGCCAAAATGGTAGATTAGCTTCATTAAATGCCAGGGTAAAAAAAGCATTTTAGAGTTACTTTTCTGACAAACTCTTAGGCTCCCGCAATAAAATAACTTTGTAATTGGAGGTTGGCTCCTTTTGGAAGGCTGAGTTTCTATCAGTGAGACCAGTTAAGTTGATCAAGAGGAAGAGGTAAAGGAAATATTTACGGAGTGTTGTTCAATGAAGAACAGCATTCTGTTAACTTACTCTTCACAGTGAATTAAGTCTGGCTGTGGTATCTAGATAGCTTCCTTTGGAGTGTCCAATTCTACTCGGTACTCTTTTCTACCTTGTGTGGCATCCTAGGAAGCTACCTGTACAGACTAACGTACAGCAACAGCTCCCACGCTCTGGCTGATGTCTTCATCGGACACTAGATCCAGTTCAAAGTGCTTAATCTCTTAGCCCCATCTCCCTAAGGGTGCAGTAGGCTGCTGCCATCCCTCAACCAAAGGACTGTCTTAGCAGATTCTGATAACTGCTTTCTGCCTTTATCTATTGCTCCTATGGTCATAAAAGAGCTCAAGTACAAACAGATCCAGGTGACTATACTGAATCTGAAGTTCTGCCAGACCTCAGTTTTGTAAGTGGCTGAAAAGAAGATGGCCAAAATGATCCTATTTGGTGTGGATCATTTGGATTCTGTTTGGATGGAAATTTACTCTTAATGTAAAGAAAGATGATGTTTAATGAAATTATGTAACTCAGTTAAGGTCACCTTCCAGGTGGGTCAGAATTCAAATCATCTGACTCGACAGTGGCAGACCTGCTTTTGGCTACCCTCTCCTTGTTCTCGCCACAAGGAGAGAGACCAGGAGCCCACAGAGGTGCGTCACTTTCACACCACCCACAGGAAAACCAGGCAGCTCTCAACATTGGGATTGTGAGCAATGGTCAATAAGTGAATCGCTCAAATGCTAAAAGCAAACAGTACTATGAATGCAAAATATTTTGATGGCATTCAGATACGGTTTATGAAGCATATTTTCAACTTCGTTTTTGAAAATTACAGAAGCACAAAGCCAAGATCCTCCATTTTCCTGTGAGGATCATGTAGTGATAGGTTCAGGCATGAGAAAAGCTTTGGGAGCTGGCTGGGGTGAGAATCAGATTAGGCTACCGTACTTATCATTTAGGAATGAAAACTAATGTTCTCTTATGTTAATGCAGCTCCACATAGGGCGGTGCCCATAAAATCCTAACAACATAGCCTACATTCAGATTATGGCTTTTCTTGTCTTGACTTCTAACATTTATCCTCACTCTAATATTCTGTAAGTTCTAATTTTAAAAAAACAATTTTGAGGATGGTTCAGAACCAGGCAGTGTTTTGTTCTTTTGTGCATGATACCACTAGGGGCTGTAAGTGCCTCAGTGACACGTAACAATAACAACAACAGTTTTAAAGCATGTACGTGTGTGTATGGTGCATAGGTACACATGCCCTGGTGGACCACAGTTGGGGAAGCATTTTATCACAAGGTTGGTCGTTCAAACCCACCAGCCATTTACTGGTCCGGAAAAAATGAGAGTATCTGCAACCCAGAAATATGTATAGCTTCCAAAGCCCTCTACAGGGTCCCTACAAATAGAAACTAACTAGGTGGCAGTTGGGGTGGGTGGATACACTATACAGAAACACACACACACACACACACACACACAAACACACACACAAACATCATAAAGTATTGCTACAAAGTCATAGAAACCTCTATATACAAATTTTTTTTCAAAAGGTGAAGCTAGTGATTTGCTTAAGATCATTGAACAAGGGTTTCAGAAGGAACTGCCAGAAATTCAGGCTGGATACAGAAAAGGATATGGAGCAATGAAATCATTGCAGAAAGATCTTGACTGAAAACAGAACATACCAGGAAGATGTTTACTTGTGGTTCATTGACTGGAAAACCATTCAAAGGTGTAAATCAAAATAAAGTGCGGAAGACCTGGAGAATTAAAGAACACTTCATTGTGCTCACTCAGAGCTGGTGCACGGATCCCGAGGCAGTTGTGTGAACATTACTGCGTGATTTAAAATCAACGAAGGTGTGCCTCAGGGTCCTAGCCTCTCACCATACCTGTTCAATCTGTCTGCTGAGAAAATCATCAGAGAAGCTGGAAGATGTGGAGCAGAGTGTGGCATCAGGATTGGAGGAAGCCTTATTCACAACCGGCAGTTAGCATATGACAAAACTCTGCTTGCTCAAAGTGAGATGAAATTGAAGCACTTGCTGATCAAGAATCATAGCCCTTAGTATGGGCCATAGCTTAATGTATGGAAGATCAAATATCCTCATAACTGAACCTACACATAACATCATGATCAATGAAGAAATGGTTGCAGTTGTCAAGGATGCTGTCTTACTGGGATCCAGAATCAAGGACCCTGGAAGCAGCAGTCAAGCGATCAAAAGATGGATTGCATGAGGTAAATCTGCTGCACACGACCTTTTAAGAGGATATTAAAGAGCATGGAAGTTACTTTGAGGACTATGGTGCACCTGACCCCAGCCATGCATTTGAAAGTTGGACATTAAATAAGGAAGACTGAAAAGAATTGATATATTTGAATTATGGTGCTGGTGAAGAATATTCGAAGTAGCATGGACTGCCAAATGGGGAAACCTATCTGTTTTGGAAGACGTAAGGTGAGAATACTCCTGAGACGCAAGGATGGCATGACTTTGTCACACTTCTTCTGGACATAATGTCAAGAGAGTCTAGTCCCTGGAGAAGGTCTTCATGTTTGGGAAAATGGAGGGTTGATACAAAAGAGGACAGCTCTTTTTCAATGACACAGTGGCTGCATCAACGGACCTAAGCACAGGAATGATTGTGGGGAGGGCGCAGGACCGTGCAGTGTTTTATTCTGCTGTGTAAGGGGTTGCTGTGGGTTGAAGCCGACTTGGCGGCACACAACAACAAACAACAACAACAACAACGTTTGTTGACACAGCCTCCAACTAGGTCTATTGATTTCTGAAAGTGGTATTTCCGTCTCGCTAACCTTTCCCCTTAGAATTCTGACACCAGGGCAAAGCAGCAGTTTTGAGGGATTGGAATTTTGCTCTAGTTCAATGTTTGGGTTTGGGGCACAAAGAGAGGACTGAACGGCAAGATCAGAGCTCCATGGTAGATGGAGTAAGATTTCTCCAAAGAATATTAGAGGACAACCCTTGCTATCCTGGAATTAAGAATAGCTTCATGGTTGTGATGGGGGAAAAAAACATTCCCTGGTGCAACTCTTCTGGTCTTTTTCTTATCAAGGCAATTTTCAATTTTCTGAAAACTTTTCCTCTTAAGCCCCTGTGATAATCGTGTGCCCTTTGAGAAAGTCTATCAAGGTTAACCGTTTGGAGCTTCTGAGCTGACCCTTCTGCATTGAACTTAATTGGCTCATCAGATTCTCCCAGCAGCTACCATGTTGATTAGAACTTTATTTTAAAGGCACTCTCAAGAGACTAAGATGAATGCCTTACTGAAAGCAGTTTCTGTAGCTGTGCCCTGATTCCAGAGACATGCTAAGATAAATTTTGTTTGGAATAAGCAGGTACATGTAGAAACTGGAACTAATACTTTTGGGCTCAGCCTCATCTGTATGTTCATACCTATATGCACATGGAACTGCACAAAACACATTCACATATACATATCCACACACACAGCAAGAGACAGGTATAGACACAGAATGTTTTCTTGGTTCTAAGTTAAGAGCATTTAACGATTCCTTTTCCTTTACAACTTTTCTAAAAATCAAAATAAAACACAAAGTTAATAGCGAACTAAATTACTTGTGTGCTATATTTTGACAGCTGAAGCTTCTGAATAGTTAACACTTTCATTTATGCAGAAGGCAGTCAGATACTGATTTGAGCACTTACACAAAGAAGAATCGTGTACAGACATGATCAGTATTTGGAACGACCCATATCTCTCCATGTTTGTGCAGATCAGGCGAGGTGATCACTGAAAGATAAAATGAAAGAGTTTTTTTAATTCAGATGAAATCCTAGCCCACCCATCCAAACTACTCTCTTTAGAAACTGAAAGGTAAAAACACATGCATAAATTGACATATGAAAAATGCTCAATCTTATCAACAAGGGAAAAATACAGACAAAAATGAAAAGAGATCATGTAAAAGCACTGTGACTTCTTAGCTAACACCAGGAAGGAAGGATCTGTGTAGTCTCAAAAGCAAGTCCTGTGACTTGGGAACTACGGAGAAAGCAATTAAATGTCATGCATAACTATCAGATATTACACATTGCGGATGGATCCAGAGATTACTCATGTTTATGGTTTAATGCAAAAAAATCCATGTAAGGCTTACTGCGACAACAACAACAAAAACCCCACAAAAACTAACAGCTGAAAAAATACCCAGACTCTTGGGTAAGTTGGCAAAAAAAAAAGGTCTTGAATTCTTGAATGTGTTAACAAAGCCAGGATAGTGAAAAATTAAGTCTTGACAAAAGAAGAAAAAAATTTTTTAGCCAAATTAGATTTTAAGGCATGATCAAAGAAACATATATAACCTTGCAACTAAAAATTTCTGTTCTAATTCACAAAGGAAGAATGATGTCAGCATAGAAACAGAAACCACTTAGGTTATTTTTTCTGTGATTGGTACAGTTTTTCAAATTTGCCACGGTATCAAGCTCAAACACCAACTTAAAGAAGAAGGTGGCATATTAAACAAAAGTGAAACAGCATTACTTGATCAGAGAGATATAAATATGATTCTGAAATATCTGCCAAGGATAAAGTTAACACCACTTGAATTCTTGCCAAGTCTGTGATTTCGTTTTAACCTTTCTGATCTGTGTTGCAATTATTTTCCATTTGTGCCCTTAGACATGGTCATACCGCTCAAAGTTACTCTGTTCTGTAAATGTATAATGGCTCTTAAGTACAGATAAGATGGAGCCAGAACATGACAAAGAATGCAAAACTTTCAACTTACCTTCACATAAAGCTATGCATTTTAAGTTACGGCTCTGCAGGAATTGGGACTGCTGTCCTTTTTTCTGTGACTAAAATTCCAAAAGAATTAAAAGAATGAAAGAGGGCACACCAAAATTGATCTTAAAATAAATTATTTAAATGTCCTAGCTTAGAAAGAAAGAAAGCTTATTTAAGACAAGTGGCACTGAGCAATAATTTCCTGGAGCTCCTTTAATATTGAGCTATATGCTGCACCATTTATTTTCTGTACATGATTATTATTAAATCACTCTCAAGATGTTTGAACTAAAATTAATGCTAAATTAAAGCACCACATTCTCATTACATAAATTAAAGCTCAAATTTATCTCAAGTGATATTTTTACATCAAGGTAAACAAAATGTGCATGGTCTTTTTCAAATATTAAAATTCACTATTCCAGATCATCTAACTATCCCAAACCAACTCATTGTTATCACATCAATTGCTAAACCACGCAGACTCAAAAGCATCTCTTTTTTTGGTGGGGGGAGGGGTAGCTAGGTCAGAGGTAAGGGATAGATAGGTAAATAATATGTCAACTAAATTTTTTTTTTATTCCAAGAGCACATTTGTTTTCTCTGAAACAACATAAAGCGGATGCATGCTCTCCTTGGTCTGGAAGCTCCTCTCTTGTAGAGCCACCTGACTCAGGCACCCACCAGCTGCCGCTGTCCATGCCTCCCCTGCCCCCTGTGTAGCTTTCACCTTCCTCTTCCTCTCTAACCCCAGTAGTCATCTTCCCCCAGACTTCTTTCTCCATAGCATTTACTACCATGTATAGCACTATTTATCCATCCAACTAACTCTGCATGCACATATCCATTTCTTGCCTATCGCGTCACTAGAAATGCAGGAGTCAGGCATAGTGTCATTTTGGGCAATGAAACAATGAACATGAAATGAGTGATTGATTGATGCCGCTTTCCCTCTCTCTAGATGAGACTCCAGCACATAGCAGTAGCTCAGTAACTACATAGTTAATAAAGGCAACTTGGAAATTACACGTTAGGATGAGTTGTATATCTTTAAGAGAATTGACCACTTATAAAACCTAAGCAGTTATTAAAATTCTGCAGCCTAATAAGACTACAACTCACTAATCATACACAATTACTGGGGTCGCTACAGCACCTGTGATGTGTTGCTGCTTTTACTGCTTGACGCAGGCTCATCCTTAGCTGACACCTTCTGCTTCTTGTTCATCCCTGAAAAATTAGCAAAGTCATAATTGAAGAGCAAAGCTATATGGTACCGTTACAAAGACAGTCTCTCACAGCATTATTCTGCTTTGGCAAATATCTGATTGCAAGAGGTCAGAGATGGTAGCAACGGACTCCTGAAGAGGCAGTTAGTTGGCCCCTGGGGCTAAAAGTCAGGGGCTTTAGGGGCTCAAGGTAGAGCGAAGAGGTAGAAACCCAAAGGAATAAAAAATACTTTTTTGCATGAAATGGACATATTTAGAAAATCCTGAAAGCTTGATATTAAAAGAATTTTTGATGGTAACTTTCCTACTCATTTGGCCAACAGGAAAGTGTGGGGTTAAATATATGAGGGGTACCCCCCAAAAAATGGATTTTGGCTGTGTTGCCTAAGAATTGGACTACTAACCACAGGTGAGTGTTCAAAACAACCAGTTGCTACTTCAAAGGAAAAAGAGAAAGTCTGCTCCTGCAACGATTGACAGCCTCGGAAAACACTCTGCAGGGCTGCCATGAGTGGAGTGGGTGAATTTTGTAATATAAGCACACAGTTTCTGTCTTTTTCTTTCTCTGTCACTCATGGAAGTAGACTCAGGGGCATACAGAAGCACACTAAGAAAACCAACTACTTGTGTATCTACATAAATATAATTTTTAGTCAAGTGAGTGAACAAACAGTACTTTGAACTTTGAAGTTTTAAGAAGGAAAATATTTGTTATTTATACAAGTCTGGGTCATTTGAATATATATATATATATATATATTGCAATGAGTGAATTACTTTCTATTTAAGGAAAAGACACTAATGGTATTGCTTTCATTATATAAAATACTCTACAATTAAAAGCACAAACCAGTCATTCCAAATTCACTATTCATATATGACTAATGCTAATAATTTAGTAATCATTTTTTGCACATATTGAATTTACCAAGCTTTCCTCAACACATGCCTTGACTGTTTCAACATTTTTTATGATGTATCAATATTATCAAGATGCCCACCTGCAACCTAAAGAAGGACCCTCTTTCCCAAGTTGTCTATACTATTAAAATTCCATCATGAATTACTAGCAATATTATGGTAAAAGATATATTTAAAGGGCCAATCATGCCAGTAACAAATTGTGATCTAATGTGACTATATGTCAAATTAATTGTAGGTAAAAACTATAGGTAAATGTTTGTGATCTAGCTATCTACTGTCTTATTATTTCTCCTACATTTAATTTTTGGAAATATTAAAATATCAATTGTGAATTTTCAATGATAATGCTTATGATAATTAACTTACTATAACCACAGAAAGCATAAAGCTATAGCATCCTGGAGGAGGAAGTGAATGGTGATAATATTGAAAAGGGGAGAGTAACTATGCTGCTAACTATGTTGCTACTGTGTGCCATTGAGTTGATTCTGATTCATGGAGACCCAATGGCCCAGAGTACCGCTCCGTGGGTTTTTCTAGGCTACAATCACACTGTTAGTTCTCTTTCCTGTAGATTGCTGGATGGCTTGCCATCATGGAATTTTCTGATCATTTCATTGTTGCACTGTCAAGGTTTCTTGTTTTATATTCTATAGGCCGCAATATAAACTTATCTTGATATTTGTGCAGTCTAATGTATCATATAAACTTCAGTCACTTGACACAAAATTGCACCTAGAATATTAACTAACAAAAACATTAAAAATAAATCAACTAGAAATTAGCAGTAAGATATAGGATTACCTGAGTAACCAAATGATATGCTTGACATTGGGCTAAGATAGATTCCACTTCCATACATTGCACCATGGAGCTAAAATGGAAGAAGTGGGGGAGACGAGGTCAGTTAAAGTTCCATTATAATATTTGTCGAAAGGGGGGGGATCTATTGCATGTTAGAAAATGAGGGGGAACTTGCGCCACGGTCTACTTTCAAAATGATACAAATATCCATGGTCTCAAAATTCAGAGTAAGTTTATATATGAAAACTAACAGCAGGAGGAGAATTATCCATAATGAATGTTTCCCACATAAGTGTACATAGAATACTTTATTATAAGGTACTGAATACACTCTTACTTTAATGAACTGAAGATTCCGATAACAACTTTTATCTTAGGTGAAGGCTGAAATTCCCATAAAGGGATTTGAACAAAACTTTCATGCGAGCATATAAACAAAGTGCTGCAGGCAGATTTTCATGATGCACTCTATCTGGCATCTGATTCTTATTCTCCTCTAGGCTTTCCAAGTTAGGAGTTTTATTAACTGAAACTCCTTGACTAGTTTATGAAACAGCACAGAACAATAAAATCTATTTGATCTCTATATTCACAAATCCCTGTCCCCTATTAGTACAACCCAAATGTTCACTCCATAAATGTGCATTTAAAGACATTTCCATGGAATCATATTACTTGGACCTCATGGTTTGGGGAGGTCTAGTGCAGGTGATCCATCGCCTGTCTGTCAGTATGTTGGAATGGGGGGGACTGCACACTGCTGAGATGATGGAAGGGAAACCACTGGTGTTTCAAATACCAGGGGTCCTTGAAAGCGAACAGCTTTCCACAAAACTGCCTAAACTCTGAACAAACTACAAAGAAAGAATGGACTCTCCACATCTGAGGAATAAGCGACTGAAAACATTATGCAGTGGAATACTGTCACATTCACTAAAAACCTTCTGAACAGAAGCCAGATATTGTTATATAGCGATGGAAGATGAGCTTCTCTAGTCAGAACTCAGAAATATGAGTAAGAATAGTTGCCTCAATGTAGAGTGGAACACAATGATGTGGATGAAGTAAAGCTTGGGGCCCTTCATCTACTGATAGAGCAAGAATGAAAATGAGAAGAAATAGCTGCAAGCATGAATAATTGGGGTTTGGAATATACTAAGTATGAATCCATGAAGACTTGTAGGCTTTAATGTACTGAAATGGACTGTTATTGGCTATTTTGGATCAGAAAAGGAAATGATTGATTACTTCAGGAATAACACACTCAAGAGGAATGGCATTGCATTCATTGTCAAAAAAAGGCATTTCCAGATCTATTTTGAAATACAGGTGCTGCCTGTGATAGGATAATATCTATATATCTATAAGAAAATTAAACTCAAACAATGATTATGCAAACTTACAAGCCAACCACTAAAGTTAACGATGAAGAAATTGGAGAATTTTACCAATCCTTCGATCTGAAATTGATCATACATGAAGATGCATGGATAACAATTGACAATTGGAATGGGAAAGTTGGAAACAAATAAGCATACACAGTAGTTGGAAAATAAGGCCTCGGTGATAAAAACAAAACTAGAGATTACATGATAGAATATTGCAAGACCGATGACTTCTTCATCACACATATCCTTTACAAACAACATACATGGCTATTTTATAGGTGGACTTCACCAGGAATGGAACGCACAGGAAGCAAAGTGACTACATCAATGGGAAGAGTTGACGGGAAATCTCAGTATCAGCAACAAAATGAAACCAGTGGCTGAAAATGGAACAGATCATTAATTGTTCATATGTAAATTCAGGTTGAAGATGAAAATTAAGTCCATCAGAGTCCAAGCAGGAACTTGAGTATATCCCACCTGAATTTCAAGAACATCTCAAGATGTTCACTGAACACTTATGACATGGGTGAGATGATATCAAGAACATTGTATATGAATAGTCAACATTCAATCATTTTAAGAGCTAGCATATGATCAAGAATCATGGTACAGCCATACTGCAGGTCTTAGTGAAAATCGACGTATAGAAGTTGATTAAGAAAAACAGCTGAAATATTTAAACAAACTGGTGAAGCACTGAATACACTCACTCATTAAGCAAAAATTTAAGAGCCAGATATGTGCCCGATTGAGAGGAATGCATCCATTTTTTAATGCATTCCAAACAATGGTGACCCAACAAGTTGTTGAAATTATCATATGATATCACAGGCAAGCAAACTTTTTTTTAGGCTATTAAAACTTTGCTGAAGATCATTAAACAATAGTTGCAGCAGTACATTGGCAGTGAGCTCTCAGAAGTCCAAGCCAGAGTCAGAAGAAATCTGCTGGTGTCAGATGAAAATTGCTGAAAGCAGGGAATACCAGAAAGGTGTGTGTGTGTGTGTGTGTGTGTGTGTGTGTATTGGCTATGCAAAAGTATTTGATTGTGTGGGTCATCAAAAAATATGGGAAACAGAGAAAAGTGGGGATTCTGAAAAGGTCATTGTGCTCTTGCATAACTTGTACTTGAACCCAGAAGCAATGATCTAAACACAATAAAGGAATAACTGCTGTATGCTTTAAAGGGGGGACCACTGTGTGTCAGGGTCATATCCTTTTATCTTAGTTATTCAATCTGTATGCTGACCAGACATTCCAAGAAGCTAGCTATACGAAGAATGCTGCAGGAGAATGGGAATAATGTTTATAGACAACCTCTGATATGTAGATGGCACAAAATTGCTTACTGAAAGCAGGCAGGACATGAAACAGTTGCTGATGAAGAGCAAGGACTGTAGCCTTCAGTATGGATAATTCAGTGTATAGAAAACCAAATTCTAAAAACTCAACTACTAGATAAGATCAGGATACATATAGAAATGATTGAAGTTGTCAAGGAGTTAATCTTCCTTTGGTCCACAATAAACATCCATGGAAGCTGCGATCAAGAAATCGAAGAACCCATTGCAGTAGGCAAATCTCCTGTACAAGAACTGTTTGAAGAGCTGTAGATGAGGATACCACTTTGAGGCCTAAGGTGCATCTGAACTCAAATAATGGTTATTTTCAATCACTTCACATGAATGTGGAAGTTGGACAATGAATGAAGAAAATTGAAGAAGAATCTAATTGCCGTGGACCACCAGAAGGATCGCCCGAATGATCATTATAGTAAGGGACAAGACTTCCTCTCTCATACTTTGGACATGTTATCCGGAGAGACCAGTCCCTGGAACAGGATCTCAGTACTTAGGAGAGTAGAAGGGTAGCATGGAGAGAGGCAGACTCCCAGAAATGGATGGACAAGGTGGCTGCAGCAAGGTGCACACACCTTGCTGAACAGTGGTGAGGATGGCAGGGGACCGGGCTATGATTCGCTCGGCAGCTAGGAGTCAGAAATCACTTGATGGCATCCTACAACAGCAGTGCAGCTGGTTAGGCTGAGCATCCTATTTCCTGTCCTCTTTCTACTGCTGTGGTGGTCATGAACTTGATGTCAATTTCATGATTGGGAGTGGAGGGGTGGAGTCTAGTCTGTCACTCTGGAGATGATAGCCAATGAGGCCTCTGTGTGGGCTTTCTCCTGAGAATTCTGGGAAGTCTCATGGTATTTCCCAATTGGAGAAGAGACTTGACTCACTCTCTTTTGGAGACAAGAAGACAACCTGTTGATCGATCCTGATTCCTGGAGAATGGAGGAGCCGGAGGAGAAGTCACATGGGCTTGCCCTGATGGAACCAGACCACTGGGGCCAGAGAAGCCACAGAGAGACCTCTGCCAGTGCTGAGATGTTTCTACCCCAGCTGGATACACAAGATTCTGCACTCACTGGCCTGTGATTATCCTGGTGTCATCGCACATGCTTCGTAACTTGGAAGGAGACTTTATAGATTGGTATCGGACATATGGGCTAACATCAGATATGACTTTGGACTGGACTCAGTCGGGATGCTTTCTCAATGTTCCATTTCCCTTCCATCCATGTGTGTGTTTATGAATTTGTTTCTCTAGTCTACCTGGACTAACACAACTGCCATTGTAAAACCAGCTGCCTGGGAGTGACAAGAAGTGCCAGAAATAGAGTGTCTAATTAAAAATGAGAATTGCACCCAGGAAATGCTTCTAACACCAGGTCCTCTATTGGAGATGTCAGCACAGGTTGATACAGGTGGAGGGCTGGATGGCCTCTAATGACCAGTTTGTTTCTTCTTTTTCTCTCTGTGAGAGTTCACACTAAGGCACCATCCCCAAAGTATGAGTACTGTGACCTTGAAAGGACTGGGAGGACGGTTCGTTACTGGATTTCCAAGACACTAAATCTTTATGGCAGCGGACTGCCTCCAGTTCCTCCCTCCAAGCAGCTGATGGAGTGTCACTGCTGACTTTGAGGATAGCAGCCCAAAGTTTAGCCAGGACTTTCCCACCAGGCCAGGCAGTCCTCAATACCTGAGCATTGGCTCGATCAATAGAACACATACAGTTGTGCTTTGTCCTGGATGTACTTTGTTTCACTCAGGATCAAAGGAGACTTTACTGTTTCTCTTACGATTAAAACTTTTCTTTCTATCTGATTCAATTAATTTTCTTTTCCCTTTCAATCCTATATTGCGCAGAAGTCAAAAGTGAAAATGCAGTACCAGGACCGAGGACAGAAGGCAACCCCGAAGAATTCCTGCCATCTCGTTCGCACACTCGGGAAACCCACCTGCAGTCTTGTGTTTGAAGCAACCACCAAGCCGTTTCTCAGGATGGAGTGCCAGTTTTCAATGTGCGAGCCACTGAGAAAAGGGAAAAAGGGAAACTAGGAAATCCGGGACCTTTGAAAGGGGTTGTGGCATAAAATCTGAAGTCACGATGCCTTCTCAAAGCTCGGAGATTCCCAGAATTGTGTCATTGGCTGGTCAGCATCAAATGCGAAGCACTCCCTCCCCCCGTCCCCCAGAAGCCTGTCTTGAAGCCATACTCACTGAAATGCAAAGGTGCTCCCAAAGAGTTTTTTAGCAGCTCGGAAATTGGATTCTTTGGCTGGTGGACTGCTGAGAAGGAGGAATTGATGTGGCGTATGCATAAATTTCAATTGCTGTGGATTAAAATAAGAACAAATGAAAACATGTCAAATTTCACAGATAATCAAGCTGATTACAATTTCAAACTTTACTGCTTTAAGAATGATCCAGTGTAAGACCATAGTAATGTTCGGCCAATCTCAGTATCCAAAGAACAATTCACAACAACTGAAAACAAGCAAACAAAAATACAGACAATTCAAAGTCATTTAGTTCTAGAACAGACTTGCTTTGAAACATCCATTCACCCATCAGCAGAGTAATCATGTAATATTGAGGGTCTCACAATTTAGAGATACTGCACCTTTAGATCAAGAGGAGAATTGACCTGAGAACTCCATTAGTTTCTCTTTTTTTAATGGAATATTAGTAAGCTGATAAATAGGTCTCTGAAGACATTATCTTCTCAGGTATTGAAGTAAAGATGGGCAAAAATGAAACGAACCATGACAAAGCTACATCAACTTTCTACTGGTCCCTCTCCAGATAATATACTTTCCATCACTTGTGGGAAAACTAACTGCTGTCATACTGACTCTTATTTGCTTAAAGGGCAGCAGCATGAATTTGAGCTGAATATACTGGAAAGTTTGAAGCTGGTGCACAAATGGCAAGTTCAAACTGAAGAATTGGACTTGTACAACTTTGTGTGCAGAATGTCTGGAGGAGCCGCTAACCAAGAAAGCACAGGGTCCATTCTCTGAACAGATCAGTATCCTCCCATGTATATACTGGGCTTTTGTATATGTCAAAAACCAACTTACCCTGTTAACTGGGAGCTTCACAATATGTGACCTATTACTCGAAATAACCCTGAAATGAAAACAATCCACCAGTCACAAAATACACACCAAGTAGATTTAAAGTTTCTTTCCTTAGTTGGAAAGCGTATTTTTATAAACTTTATAAAACGAAATTCACTTCATAAACGAAATTCTGTCAGAATTCTATTCAGTCTCATACTTTTTGTCTTGTTTCCTGAGAGAATTTAAGTGTTTCCCTAACAACAGCAACAAATATGAAGAAAGTTTCTTAGTCTCATAAACACCGAAATCTATTGAAACCCTTAAGATTCAAGAAAAAAAATCATTCTTACTAACCACTAAATCCTCAAATACTGCCCAAATGAACATTTCTGCATATACCTTGAAATAAAATGAATTTAAATACAGGTTTTAGACAATGTCTCATGTATCCAACACTGCCTAATTTAGAATAAGCTGTTATGAGGATTTTTAGTCTTAGAATATCTGAAGACATCTTCTGGCTGCATATACAGTACATGAAAATTATTATTATTCAACACAAGTGCTGAACCTGAAAAACATTTAAGTTCCAGTATATGAAAACATGGAATATTCTATGCTTTTCAATGCTAAGGAAAACTGTAAAATATTTTGGTAGATGTTTTCCTACTTGAAGAAGAGCCACTATACAGCTGAAGGAAGCAATCACAATCAGTCAAAGTTAAAAGTCAGGTTTAACAATGGAAAAACAAAACCGGAAAAAAAACAATAGATTAGATATTGGAGAGCTTTAACCTCTCATTTTGAATACGACTTATTGCAAGAATTTGAATGGGTAAAATAAAAAGTGTCATTTTAGTGAGTTTTCAGAATCTTATAGAGGCATAAAAGCTACAAAAAAGGCTTCTACACTTCCATTTAAAAGTATGCACTGTAATATTCTGACGAACCAATAGTTCAGTAGTAAGAATCTTGAGGGAGTCACAGTCCGTTTGCTTCACATCTTTTTTTTTTAATTAATTTATTTTTTGGCACCACTGCCCTCTGGTGGGAGTGGGAGGCCCACCTTTGCTTCTGGAGAGCTGCTGCTGGATTTGAACTGCCAACCCTGTGGGCCGCAGTCCCGCACACAACTACTACGCCACCGGGGCTCAGCCCTGCTTCACGTCTTTTAAACCAATTTTCTGTTTGTGACATGGAGCCAGCAAGCATTTAGATTAGTCATCTATCCGCATCACTCCACAACAGGGTGGGCAATGCTATCGCCTTCCCAAGTTCTCCAAGTGCTTTCTAAGAGACATGCTTGTGAAGCTGGTATATGACATGCTCAAAGTAGATACCACAGTCTTCCATTGGCAAAAGGGACGTGGGAGGATGAAATTATTGGAAGTAGGATTGATAGAAAGGTGAGTTCTCAGGTCCCCTCTTCTATTGTCAGTCTATTCCTCCTTCTTCAGCCTGTGCTACACTTCATTAAGCTTGCTCTGTTCTTGTTAATAAGGTAAGATAGGCAATTTTGATAAGATTTCGATCTTAAGGGTTGAAACAATGAATTTTCCCACTTAGACCTCATTTAACTAGAAAAGTAAGTGAACCAAACACCACCTAAGTCAGTTAGTCATACTTTAGAATGAGAGACAAACTGCTGTCAAGTCAGGCTGTATTGTATTGTGTATGCACACAGTGTATGTAACAGCATCTTCTCCCTCTGTTGATCTATAAATTCTAATTAAAAGAGAGTCATTAGAGCTCTTTAGATTATAAAATTGCCAGGCCTCATAAGCTTGTAGAGGAACTGCAGCATGGAAGGTCTTGTAAAATAGGCTTTTCTTTTTTTCCTTAGAGCAGGAAGCAGAAAACTGTGCTCTGTTTTCATGAAGAGGAAAACTAAAAATGTATACCATTGCAGTAGGGGATGAGCAAGGGGATCCTGTTTATCCATCTGCTTCTTGATTTCCAGATATGGTGCCTGGGGAAAAAAGTCATTATACTTCTTGATTTGAATTAAAAATCCATTTTAAAATTCACTTTCTTTCCTTTATGCTCAAAAGAAATGTAAGGCTTACTCGTGTGTTTATGAGTCTACTTAAACTTGAAAATTTGCTGTTCTGACATAAGACCAACAACAATTGCCTCAATTATTTCCCCTCAACATAACCACTTTTAAACTTCTGATTAATATTAAAATAAAATGTGTGATAGTTATTCATGTCCAAATGCAAGGCTATTTAAATAGGTGAACATTTCTACAAGAGAAAATTGGACAAAAATAACTCTTTTTTACAAAGAACTGACCCGGGCATTAACCATTTCCAGCTCTGTGACAATGCAGGTTTATCTATAGGGCAGTATGTTCTGGAAAACAGGAGATGGGACAAAATTCTATTTATTTGGAAAATTTTATTGAATTCGAGGTAATGAGACCTGAAAACATTCTTATAAAGTACTGAGTGAAAGAGGATGCAGGGTGACTTTTCTTATCTTGACAAAAAAAAAATGAGGGATCAAACAATTAAGCAAACTTGCCCAAGGTCAGAAGAACATCATTGATGAGCCAATTATGTAACTTTGGTCTCTGACTTTCTAGGCTAGTGCTCAATTGTCTACATTGTCTATTAAAATAGCTTACACATGACCCAGAATTTCATAGGAAGCAATTTTGG
This sequence comes from Nesogale talazaci, assembly GCA_004026705.1. Taxonomy (NCBI): domain Eukaryota; kingdom Metazoa; phylum Chordata; class Mammalia; order Afrosoricida; family Tenrecidae; genus Nesogale; species Nesogale talazaci. The sequence goes on along the minus strand of PVJH01007624.1, from coordinate 32,724 downwards.
CAGAGAGCAGATCCCAGAGCTTGAGTCTGTAGTTATTTATAAAACCAAGAATGATCAGGGGGTTAGGGTGTAGTATAAATATAAATACACTAAACCAAAGTGTTTTTCTTCACTAGAAATATTAGCATAACGTTCTACATAGCACTGCAGTAGGTGCTGCTTGTTTTTCCTTCCTCCTCCAGTGGAACTGTATTTGATTGCCTTCTTTGCATACAAGCAATAATGGCTATAAGGAAAATAACTCAAAAGATACAAAAGGTGTGAGCACAGAAAAACATTCGGATGGAATGGTGGATTTTAAGCAATATATGTGTGTGTGTGTATACATACATATATATACATACACACACACATATACCCTTTGAAAGGAAGTTGCTTCTTGGTTTTACCATGGTTGAAAATCTCGAGGTGCTAACACTGTATGGATATTCTAAATATACATGAACTAATGAATTATCTAAAGAAATGTGCCTCTCTTAATGACCTTCTAGAAGGCAAGCTGGATGTCAGAGTCATGCTCCTTTTAAAGAGAGCATGTTTTAAAAAGAAGTTGAGAAGCAGGCACCAGTCCCAGCTATAACAACTGTCAGGGACAACAGTTGGGGCTGGGACAGGGAATATGAGGTGTCAGAAGAAAACTGGCATGCAGCGAAGAGCATTGCATTTGAGACTACAGAAGTGCGTTTCTGGAGTACTGTCTTCAAAGCCAGAAGTAGAGGTGGATTCTTTTTTTTTTTTGGGGGGGGGGGAGTCTCTAAGGAATAAAACCAGTTATCTTTCAACATCGATTTACCGGGAGTGGGAGTGGGAGATGGGTGGGGCTGCGTGCTCTATGCTTTAGAAAGGAGTGCCTTTGGAGTTGGATGAGAGTGAGATGAAGTTCACGAGGTAGACGGGGAGGGGAGCAGGAGCTTTGTGGGTCATCGGGACAAAGGGGTGCCCAATTCACTTCTGCAGAGAAAGGATAATCCTTATTATAAGATCCTCAGTATCTCTAGGAATAGGGTTATGTCTTGAAACCACCACGTAGAACATGCACAACCTGTGGTGATGTCCATTTTTAGTGGACATTTACTAAGTTCTACATACAATGTCTCCATGTGCTGCGATGGAAGGTCTTCAATAATGCAACAGCATGTGTGTTTCTACATGTTGGACTGGACTGCTTCCAGTAATGTTCTGGACTTCCATCATAAATCCTGACCCTTGCTTGTCAAACTTTCCCACCAATGCCCTCACTAATGGATATAGAGTCACAAACTCAGGGGGTTTGGGTTCTTCCAGGGATATTCTGAGAGTCTGTGCTCTATCAAAAATATTTATGCAACATTTGCATTTTATAGAACATATCCATTCTTATTTTAACTTTAAAGTAATGTTTTGAAATTACTGCCATTAATCAAATAAACTTTCTAGGAAAACGGTAACCTTTGCTCTCTTGCTCTCAAATTAAATAGCCACGGATTTATTTTTATATATTCAAGACTTTTGCTGACTTTAAGGACAGAAAATCATGATTACAATGATATGTTCACATTCCAAAAGACACAGTGGGATAAAACTAAAATACTTCCATATAGCTGCTTTATAAAGTCCATATCCATGTGACATAATAAAAAATAGACATTTTACTATAGGACCAGCAGCTCCAGTCATCCTTAAAGTATGTTTTTACTCAAGTTCAACTGTATTATATAAGACCAAAAATGATATACTTACTTGTGTCATTTCCCGAATAGACGTTATGCTATCCAATGCTTTCATTACTCGGTCATAGTTCTTTTTCTGTTTGAATAGAGGGGAAGGTATTTAGTTACATACATTTGAAAGTCTGAATGTCCTAAGAGAATCTATATATATGAATTTCCATGCCAGGAGATTTGAAAGGGATGACTCTTTTGTGTGAATAGAGTGGAAGACTGACAGAAGAGGGCTCATAGACTTAGAGTGTATAACTAAATCAGAAGGAAGAAAGAGGAACACAAGGCTGGGGAAAACCTGTCCAAACGGGACAAGGGGAAATAAAGCTACAAATAACAAGCAGAGAGTAAGCTCCTGGCTTCAACATTCCTCACATCAATCTCATGACAAGATGACTAAAATAAGCACCCTGAAGTGTTAAAAAAAACCACTCCAAGCCACAAAATTTTTTTTTTGTTATTATTTTTTTTTGGGGGGGGGGGCATCACTGCTCTCCGGTGGTGGGAGTAGGAGGCCCAGCCCCACTGCTGGAATTGAACCTCCATTCCAGTGGGCTGCAGTCCCGCGCACAACCACTACGCCACCGGGGCTCAGCCCCGCCACACAATTTTATTTTGCTTTCATTTCCCTCCTGATTGGGAAGTTGTTACCAGAAGAGTATGGCTGACAAATGTGTAAATGATGCCTTACATTCCACTGATGATTTGTTTCTAAGCAGAATCATATGTGCATGTACAAATTATGAAGGAAATTTTCCCCAAGAACATTTTCCATTGTTAACATTGCTATAATTGTTAAGACGGCACCAAAGTCATTTTCGCATTCGCTCAGTTTGAAATTTCTGCTTTTTCACCTGGAATTTGCTTAATCTCCATGGTTATTTATAAATTGTTTTCTTCTGAAATACCAGCTGATAGACAATTCAATTTTCACATTGCCCAGATAAGTGAAGTAAAGGAACAAGAATTGCAAATTAAGAAGGATAGAGTGCCTCCTTTACCTGGACTCCTTAGAATTAAAATGAGGTGGCATAAAGCAGACGACCAACAATAGACAACAAAGTGAATATAATCATGTTGACCACATACTAACCAATTTGATATGGTCATCTGCCTACTTGTCATGAGGATGAGATATGTCCAAATCAGAATTTAAAGAGATTAATTGGGCCTGACTTCATGAGAATAAAGTCCTATAGACGATTTTAATAGAGAATATTAGGGTCAGGGAAGTGTTAGGTTTGCCTCAAACACCGAAGCTTGGTGCAAATAAAGTTTGCTAAAAACCAGTCTTAATTACTAAGTGGTATGCTGAGTCCAGGCCAGGTCATGGGCATGGTTGGTGAGGTAGAGGTTCGGACCAAAAGAAGAGAAAAACAGACCCAAACAGAAAAAAACAAAGAGACTTTTGACGTGTTTGGGTCATCTCTTACCCTGGGGTTGAAGGCCAGCATCTGAGGATCATTAGGATCTACTACAGAAGGATATGGCTCAAAAATGACAACTTTCCTGGGAGATTCCAATGCAGATCTGCACATGGATACTAACAGGTCCACCACCTTGAAAACCACACAAGAAACAGTCACTATTCACTGGATTGCATCAAATACTTCCCCACTGTTTCTCCCTCCCTCTCAAAACGGCTACCAGGGTTCCCAATCTGTAATTCATGACTTTAGATGAAACTGACTGACCACAATTTAAAAATAGAGTATGTCAGGCCTACAATTACCCATGCCCCAATATGTCTTTTGCCATAGGCACACATTATGTGCTAATTTTGTTCTAGGCCCTATGGTTAGAGAGCAAGAGAAGAAAGTCCCTGCTCTCATTGAGTCAACATTCGAATGAAGTTGCCTAACAAAAATCAGTTAAAGAAAGACAAGCTTACGTAGCATTTCTAGTTGCGTTGAATGCAGTATAAAAAAAGCTGGCATTACACACTTGGGTGGCAGCAAGTATTGTTTTATAGAGTGGCTGAGGGAGACCTCTCTGGGAAGCTGATATAAGGGGGTGTTGGGAGATGGGTTTATCAGGACAGAGATTATTCCAGGTGAAGGAAGAAAGCACACACAGAGGAAATAAGTGTGGCCAGCTCCAATCATAGCATATTTCCAGGTGTTACCTTACTTTTCCTGCCCTCCGTCAAAGGTCACACATGATCTTTGATTTACTGAGCCCAATGGCTTTATTTCTACATTACTCTGGGATTGCTTTGCAGAGTTTACATGGTAGTTATGAGCACAGTTCAGAAAGCAATTATTACCAAGTGTTCTTTCCCAGTCCTCAGGCAACGGACTTAGGAAAACTGGCAGTGTCTCAGTGCATAGAAATTCTGGAAAGAACTCGCTAGAACCATCACCAGATCTAGCGTGTAAACACAGGGGCTTACAAAGGGAACAGCAGGTTTAATTCAGTGAAGGAAAGCTATATTTAGCAAGTTTTAAAACAAGTATTACAAAAGAACAACCACAGAGGGAGAGAGTGGACCATTTTTTGGAAGGATCCTCAGAAATGAACATTTGGCCTCATGACAGGAGAGCTCCGTAGTGAGTGCATATTCCCAAACTCCCCATGGCTGCATCCACAATTTCCAGTGACCTCCTTGAAGCACTGGGCCTCAGGTCTATAAATAGCATGCGTCCAAGTACAGAGAGATACCCACCTGCTCCCTAAGCAGACACTAGAACTGAAACAAGGAATGTGATTCTGATATATTTTTGATATTTATGTATATATTTTAGAAAAAATTGATTCGTTTCTAAGTAATATTTAAGAATACAAACAAAAACACAACAAATTAAAAGCAGTAAAGGAAATATTCCCTTTTGGAATAGAACCACAAGATTCCCCTATCTGTTAAAATCTTTGCAGAGTTGAATCACTCAATTGATGGATTTCAGCACACACCTGTGTTTTATACACACTTTACTATAAATATTTAAAAACATTTAAAAAAACAATTATTTCTGAATCTGTATTTGTGATAGCTAAAATAAGATGACTACACTGTACTAGCCAAATCTTCATTTTTTCCTTCTTCAATAATTCCCTATTTCTAGGTCTTAATCCTTTCCCTATTAAAAAAGTATTTGAGGGATAAGCTATATCTAAGAAAATGAGTAATCTTTAAGTATACTGCTTGAACAGTAATGTATTAAAACCCAAACTCACAGCCACCGTGTCAATTCCGAACGGCCACTTTGGGTTTCTGAACCTAAATTTTCACATCTTTCTCTCGAGGAGTTAACAGTGGATTCTAACAGCTGACCTTGTGGTTGGCAGCTCAACATTTGGCCCACTAAGCCATCAGTTTCTTGGTGTATGTTTATAGAACCAAAAGGTCAAACACACTGCCGTCAAGTCAGTTCCACTTACGGTAACTGCCCCCCCCCCCCCCCCCCCCCCCCCCGCCCCGCAATCAGATTTTTAGGCTCTAAATCTTGACAGGAGCAGAGAACGTCATATTTCCCCAGGAGAGTGCTTGGTAGGACTTTTTAAATGCTAACAACAGCCCAACATATGTATATATACATGTAGACATAAGTGGTTTCTTAGGGAAAAATATCACTTAACCAACCACTGCCATTCAGGTAGTAATGTCGAACTATTTAACAATTTTTCTCCATCCATTAATCATGTGACCAATATTCTACTAGAAAGCACTTTCCAAATATAAGTAATTACTATGTTTCTCCGAAAATAAGGCAGGGTCCAATATCTATTTTTCCTCAAAAAGATACCGCATGGCTTATTTTCAGGGGATGTGTTATTTTTTTTTTTAAGTACGGTACAACAATCTACATTTATTCAAACATAGTTAAGTCGTCTTCTTCTGGGACATCATCCTAACTCTCCAAACCCCGAATTCCATCCTGAATTTCTTGCGACTCTATTTCCTTTAGAACCATTGGCCCCAATCTCTCATGTCCAGCAATAGAGCTCTTATTAAATGAGCAGTTCCTATCCACGTAATCTGCTCAGAGTGCATTGATAACAACACTGTCAGTGATTTTGATCCCATGAATTCTTCAACCAAACCAAATCACTACCTCTGGTAGTCTAGGCTTCATAAAGATTTCAGGCTGATTTCTTGTCACTCTATTTCCAATGGAGTCATTAACTTCCATGAGCGAATGGTCTTTGAATGGCTTGTTTATTGCAATATCAAGTCTGCAGTGGCAGATGAGAAGGGCTGCCCATCTTGTCATGTATCGATTGTGCGATACACATGCTGCGTAGCCACACCCATCACTTATTTTCAGCATTGGGTTTACATTACGCCAAAGCTCAGAAATCCTGCTTGGGCTTATTTTATGAGTAGGTCTTACTTTCGGAGAAACACGGCATATATCACCAGTATTAATCTTAATATTTCATCAAGTGGAATTTGTTTAATTTATTTAATCAGTGAAGTAAGTAGGTTATGGCATATCAATAACTAGGGATGTCTGTACTCATTAGTCATTTTCCTCTCATCTAGTATGAATACTGGTTAGTTTTCAACATCTGTTGAAAAGATAATTAAGATAATTAAGCTCGGTCTGCATTGTCAGGAGCCGTGGTGACACCGGCGCTTAACTGAAGGGTCAGCAGATCAAAACCAGCAGCCACGTGGTGGGAGAAGGATGAGCCCATCCTGAGGCACAGTCTCAGCACCACCCAGGGGCCGTCCCTCCCCTCCCTTGCGGGCTCCTACGAGTGGGCACTGACTGGACAGCAATGAGTTTAGTTTTGGGTCTGGTTGGTGCATAATTGTCTTCCACAACCATCTTTATCAACTTTATAATTGAGAGTCTGTTAAATATTTTCCTATTCAGCATCTTTTTATTTGGGGGGGGGGGAAATAAGATACTTTATCACGTTTCTTTACTATTTATCCAATTTTATGACTTGTGTATTCAAATTCTCAATCCATTCTGATTTTCATCTCAAGTTTTATGAGCTCTTTAAACAATTACTTTTGTAAAAATACCGTATCAATGTGAATGGGGGTGGGGGTGCAAGATGGAGACTCAAAACCCATCTGTAGACAGTTGGACATCCCCCTTCAGAAGGGTCACGAGGATGACATGGGCCAGTCAGAGTGCAGCATGAACCAATCACAATGATCCAATCACAATGATCTACATATATCTCCCTGCCTGGGGGATGGACAAAAGAAAAATGGGTGATGGTAGACTTTGCTCAGTGTAAGACATGAAAAAATAATAACAATTTATAAATTATCAAGGGTTTATGAGGGAGGTAGGATGGGGGAGGGGAGGAAATGAGCTGATACCAAGGACTCAAGTAGAAAAAAAAGTTTTGAAAAGGATGATGGCAACATATGCACAAGTGTGCTTGACACAATATAGATAGACAGATGATAGATAGATAGATGGATAAATAGATAGATAGATAAGGGCTATAAGAGCCCTCAACACAATGATTTTAAAAAATTACATTTGCTTCAAAATAAACTTCCTGAGAGATATTAATGTTCACTATTTTAATAAAATAGATGCAAAATATATAGACTCAGTCCTGTCCATATTCTACTTTTGATTTATTCCTACAACAGTCATTTTACTCTCTAGTTATACATTTTAATAAAGCAGTATCTTTTAATCCATTTAGAATCTTTCAGTAAATATCATAAAGTAATAAGCAAACATAAATTTCCCTTCAAACAAACTGCAGTTTGTTTGTTCCCATGTCTCAGAATTCATTTTTTTCAAATGAAGTAATAATGTTGTCTTCTTCATCTCAAATTACAGGCACTTACACTTTGATCAATTTGGGGGTGGTTATTGGTTTGTCATTCTGTTGTTGCAAATATTCATTTGTTAAATACTAGTGTACTACATGTTTCCGTATGTTGCTGGTCTGCATTTGGTAGGTGTCAGAAAGTCCACTCAACACTGTACCAGAAGGATGTGCAGGCTGTGAGCAGACTCAATGGCAGAAGGAATGGGGGGGTGGGGAGGGCGTGTGTGTAACTACCTTAATTAACATATTTGGGGTGGGTGGAACTACCTAAATTCACATATTTTGGCAGAATTTTCTGAGAAATTTTATCTGATTATTGTTATAATATAGTAGTTTGATCATGTTCCCTAAGTTGGGGGGGGGGGGAGAACTAGTTGAAATTTTGATTTATAAATTTAGGAATTATAAAAAGAATTGACAAAAAATACAAAAAGTTGGCATCGTTCCATCTTTTTTCTTTCCAAAAACATAAAATGCTTCCCCTACTTCCAAGTTGTTTGCTTTTATATTGTTCTTTATGCCATAAACTCTGCTAGTCTAAATTGAAAGCTATCTTTATTATAGGTTCTACCCATTATCCTTCCACTTAAGCATCTAAAATAAACTGACTTCCATTTTATGGCAATGTAAGTTTTAAATGTAAAATAAGTTTCACACAAAACATGTGTGAGGGTTTTAGTCATTAGACTTCCCCATCTAAGACTTACCAATTATGTTTTAAACAATAGGAAGCTGGTTTAATTTCTCCTGGCAAAACTTAGTTTTTATCTAATTAAGCATCAAACGCCAATCTGTTTTTTAACATCACAGCCAGTTATCAAAAAGTTTCCAGAAGAGTAAGAGAGAGAAAAATTAATGAACTGGAACACATCTTTCAAATAAAAAAAAAGACACAATGTCACGCATTACTACCTGAGCCCCAGTTGCGATTTCATCAGCAGCTTCATTCATGACTCCCAGAGTTTGGAAAGCAAAGACGCACAGCTCTCGCTCGCATACGGTAGGCTACAAAACACATGGGGATACGTGAGGACACTCTCATCTAATTATGTCATTAACATTTTGACATTCCACATAATAAATAAAATATCGAATTTAGAGATTAATGAAAAAGCAGGTATTTTAGCAAAAGCCAAATTTGTAAGAATAAGAAATAACTAATAAAGAGGCTCTAATATTCCAATGCAGTCAGTAAATATCCATATAACTCCGAAACAAATCCATTGTATTGATTCTGACTCACTGTAAATTTTTATGGGAGCAGACAGACTTGTCTCTCCGCACCCCCCTCCCCCAAAGACATAAAGAGTAAAGGATAATTAACTAACAAAGTGACAAATACAAAAATAAATGATGCTTCATTTAAGCTTGTGTACTTGCAATCTGAAAGCTTTAGTCAGAAATGAAAAGGTAAACTATTGGAAAGTAATGAAAATAAGAGAGCAAGATCCCTCCGCGGCAAAGTCCATTTTTCTGAGACAGACAAGAACCCAAGCTGGCGACATAATACAATATGAAGTTAAAAGCTAAAGCTGTACAGAACGAAACTACAGAAATAATTCAACTCTTTGTTAGGTAATTTCCTTTGGAAGAAATAGGATGATTGCGCGTACTTGCTATCCAGTTCTTGAATGACTGGCTGTGTTGCAAAGATTTTTGACTTCAATAACCTCCTGAAGTCCACTGCACTGAAATATAAACTCTGCAATTGCTTAGGAAGAGCTCCCATCTTTCAAAGCTAATACGGTGTCATCCCTTTGATCGATCGTGTCTCCAGAGTTACATTGCATTAGGTAGCTGACGAAGCCTAACGTGATGCGATCCCTGGTGCTGCCGCACAGCAGACAAAAGCTATCTGTTATTGCCACTGCGCGCTCCTGTGCTCACTCACTGCAGGGACAACTTGGTCCATCCCTTCACTCCAGGGGAAGGATAGTCCGATCCTGAACATCTTTTATGGATATAAAACCTGACGAACCACAAAGGTTTCTTGTTGCCTTTTCCCAAAGAGCATGCTAGAAAAATGAATTAATATATTTTCCGTCACCTTTAGAAGTACAGTTTGATCTCAACTTCAAAAACATCAGGAAACTACCTGTGAGAGTAATTTAAAGAAAGTTCTTCCAACCACACAACTTAGATGCTAAGCGCAAGCGCGCGCACACACACACACACACGGGCATCAAAGAGTGTGGGATAATTCCATTGTCTCTTAATTCCATTTTCCCATAAAAATGTTGAAGCCCTATGGAACTTAGATGTCCTTAGAGATGACTATTCGAGTTTTGCTTTTCCTTGATTGTTTAATATGTTCATAATTTCCTTCCCTTTTCTGTGAGTACATATGTGTGAATATATAAATACTATGCCCTCAACTTCTCCAATGACTATGGATTGGGTTCTTGTTTATATTGTGTCATAGAGAATAACACAGTCTAACTTTTTTTTTTTTTAAACATTGTCTTGGACGCCTATTCCACGGGATATTTTGGGAGCTGACTCAGAAAACTCCTTTTGATAGACCACACCAACTGAAGGTTTTCAGATATGATGTTCTAATCTACTATATATTTAGCTATTAAGTGATATTAATTTATCAATTTATCATTTTAGTTTTACATGTTATAAGAACTCACAATCACAAATTCTAAGATAAGAAAAAATGGGTAAGAAATATTTGGGAAAAAATGGGTATTAAGGGAATTCCCACGGCAGCTGTTTAGGGAGCTATGGTGGCTAGTTGGTTATGCATTCAGCTGCCCTAAGGCCAGTGGTTTGAACTTGCCAGCTAATTTTGAATCTTTACAAGATTTAAAGGTTTGAAAACCCAAAGCAGCACTGAAAACCCAAAGGGTCACTGTAAGTTAGAATCAATTTGATGACAGTGAACTTTTCTTTTTGGATTGGGAGGCTGTGCAATATAGAGACTACATGTTGGATACTACAAAGTCAGAACACAGCTTGAGAAGAGTGGAAAAGAAAAAAGAAAATGGAAAAGGCACGTATATGAAAGGTCTGAGGGCAACCTAGAATGTCGAAAATGTAAGACTTCATAGCAATTTTCATGAATATTGTGAAGATCTAAACTATGAAGTAAACACTCCAGAACACATTTCAATATATAGAAGTCAATGGATAATTCATGCTTAAATGTTCCAGGGGGAAGATCAACATTTTAAGCTTCTTGGGGAAAAAAAAAGTCTAACTTTTAAGAGTTTCTGGGAACAGGTGAAAAAGTGGTACTACCTTAAAACAAGACTGGATCATTTTAATCTTAATAAAAGAGTTTGAAGTCTGACAGACCCATTTTGAGTTGCAAACATTCATATCTTTATTATTAGTAATTCACTGCCAGTCAGTCAAAATTTAGCCATTCACCCAGAGTTACCAATTCTCTACCACAAGGGAAAACATGAACAGATTTTCAATGCTTTCTAGACTATTTTCTCCTGCATTTCTCTTTCCGTCACCATTCATACCTACAAATTTCTAAATCTCTAAATCACTCTCGGTTTTCAATTTACAGATTATTTAAAATTATTAGCCTAAATACCTAAGAAGATTATGATATGATTCTTTTATATCGCTTAAGAACAATTTTTTTTGGTATTTTTTTTTTTAGCTCAAAAGAGCTACCGTTCAAATGTAGAGTTTTTCTTTGGTCGTCCTCCTGCGGTGTCCAATTTTCACAGGCATCTGAGTCAACTGGAAACATCATGGCTTCCGTCATGTGCACTTCATTCTTCAAAGCAACAACTTTGCTTTTCAACGCTTTAAAGAGGTCTTGGGCAGCAAAGTTGCCCAATGCAGTACATCGTTTGATCTCTGGACTGTTGATATGAAGAGCGTGGATTGTGGGTCTCAGAGACAGGTATTCTTTCAGTGTGCCTACAGTCTACATACAGAGTATTTCGATATTCCTGGTTATGAGCTATGGTGTACCATGAGAAGAAAAATTACTTGTGAGCTAAAGGAAAAAAAAATCTATCTTCCCTTCTGTAAAAAGTAGAGACAGATGAACCCCTTGGGGCAGGAAGTAGGAGAGAAGCTACTGGATGGGTGGAGCAAAAGTGGGATAGAGAGGGGGAGTCAACTTTGGGGACCTACACATAACCTCCTACCAGGGGGACAGACACTGGAGAGATCGAGGGGAGACATCGAGCAGTGTAAGTTATGACAAAACAATAATTTATAGAGTATTGAGAGTGGGTGGGAGTGGGGAGCAAGGATAGAGGGGAAGAGATGGGAGGTTGATGTCAGGGGCTCAGATGGAAAGGTGGAGGTTCGGAGAGCGATGATAGCTGCAGGCATGTGAAGAAGTGTGGCACAATATATGTATTTATGTGTTGTGAGAAATGAAGTATGAGCCCCCAATAAAATGATTAAAGAAATGATGATGCAGTGATGCCTCCCCCCCAAAAAAAAAAACAATTGATGGCAATATATGTATCAAAAAAAAGTAAGACATCTTCCTAAGTCAGTGTTAGTAAAGTTTTTAATAACATCTCTTTATCTTTTCCCTGTTGAATTAGAAAGGTATTGTCCAGAGAGTAAGTCAGTTTTATTGAGGTTGATACAACAGGCATTTTGTGCAATGAGTCCTTTGTTTTCTTGCTCTCCAAAAAGACCTGCTGGAAACCAGTCAATATTTTCCAAGAAACTTTTACTATGTCCATGTGCATACTGCATATTAGAGTAAGTACAGAATCATGTATTTGGTTTGATGTCTAGATGAGAATATAAACTGTATTACCAAATTGACAATCTGATAATGTGAATTTTAGGCAGGCTAAAGTGCTGCATGTAGAACTCGAACCGAGGAGTGACATTTGTAAACTCTTCAAGCAAAATAGAAAATTAAACTTTTATGTTGCTTCTGCCTGTGACATGCTTACCCAAGTCTCTGAGGAAAGCAATAAAGTTATTAAGAAAGGGAAAAGAAAAAGAATGAAAGGATACAATCAGAATTTGTAGAGAACTAATCTAAAAAATGTAAATGTAAAAAAAAAATTAAAGCCTAAAAGGGCAAAGTTTTATCTGATGCATTTAAACATAAACTGAGTAATAACTTATGCTTTTTGTATTTTAGAAATGTATTAGAGCTGGTGCTGGTAAAGAATACTGAAAATACCATGGATCGCCAAAAGAACAAATCTGCTGCTGCAGAAAGTTATTTTAATGTGTTTAGAAAAGAATTACGGTGCACCGGACACAAGCCATGGTATTTTCAATATTCCCATTTGCATGCAAAATCTGGACAATAACTAAGGCCAAAGATGATATTTTAATTATGGTACTGGCAAAGAGTACATAAGTAAAAGAAACGATTATGATCAGTGAGGTGAAATGACGTCGTGCCTATAGTACTGGACTTAGACACAGGAACAATTGTGAAGATGCTGCCAGACCAAGTGGTGTTTCATTCAGTGATTTTGAATAGAATAACAACATATGAGGTAAGCTGAGATGAAGAAACATCCTATACTAATCATATCTAATTAACAAAGCAAAGACAATCCATTCTCCAGTATGTATACATGCAAAGTATGTATTTACAAAGTATGGAATTTATAGCATATATTTTCATGGTACATTATTTAATCAATAACACAAACCTTATGCATTTGTTTAAATAAATTTTAAAGTCAGGATGAAGCTTAAAGTGCATATTCTTCTTATGCTTACTAGTTGGCGGCGGAAAATTTGTTCAATCTTATTATCTTTCTTTGCATCATCATAGGTACAAATGTAACTAATCCACCAAGATTTTGTGAAAATCAACTGAGGAGGCCATGTGCAAAATATTTCAGAGGATGGGACACAGCATGAGATAATTTCCTTTCAGTTGTTAACACTAATAAATAATAATTCTGTTATTGTCTTATTTGTCTATATTCTATTTCCTCAGATTCAAAAAGAGAATTTTAGATATGATAAGATGTAATGGTTGTTTACAACTATGAGCTAGTTACTGTTGTCTGCATTCACTGCTGAATATGAAACATGGAAATCTCTTTGCTCCCATGAAAGCAATGACAGAACTGTACAAAAACTGCCAGGATCATCTTTTTTTTCCCCTTTCCTCAAATCTGGAAATTAACCAAAAGCTTATAGCAACTCAGTGAACTTCACGGAAAACAGATGGATCTCAGTCAGAACTGCGAGATTTTTTGACACTTTAAATGATCCTAATCTTCTCCTCCACCCTCAAGCTCAGTGGTAGCCTCGAAAATAGTAGCCTGAACTCCCAGTAACAGAGGAAGAATAAGGGATTCCACAAACACAAATTGTCATCAATTCATTTGCTTGGGAGATCTCTGGAAGAGAAATTAAAACCAGTCTCATAACTCACTGAGTTCTAAAACCAACATCAAGGGTATTAAACCATTGATGAGTAAATGTTCAGCTGTTGCAGCCTGGGGCATAGAAAAGAGCAGAAACAAATAATGTACTCATGAAAAACCTATAAAAAAGACTAGTGTGTGAAATATACATATGAACTATAACATTCCTGAGTTCTTAATGGCACGTACATGTCCACAGTTATGACTATGCTCAGGGATTCTCTTCTAAGAAGTAGGTTCTAAAAGCAAAGGAAGGATGGTAAATTGCCTGGCTGAGTGTGGCAGCATATCCCAACATTCACAATGTCCATCTGCAATGTCCAACCTCCATCTGGAGGTTTTCTTGTTTCTGCTGCTTTGAGGAAGTCTGCCCAATAATTAGTTATTAACTAAATAGAATATTCAGGGTCTACACTTAACAATGAACGCAGAGTTTATATACATAATCTAGAAAAACAACCAAACAGACAGAAGGAAATAAACAACATCAGTAACAAATCCTAGAAAGTGAAGGGAATCTAAATCTCAGAGTTGTCACAGTACAATATTAAATATGTGTTTGCACTGTACATGTGTGTATCTATGTATATCACATGTAAAGAAACAAGAAAGGCTAGAAATTGCTCCTGAATAAATGTGAAAACATTGGGCTTGCTAGACAAAACATTCAAATCAAATATTCTAATAATGTTGAAAGCACTATGGGAAATCATACTCAAATAACTCAAAAGACACTATCAAAACCACGTCTCATGAATAACATTGCCAATAAAAAGTAATTATAAAAATAAACCAAATTCAGGCACTGCACAATGAACTAGCTGAGATTTCTTTTTAATTTCAATGACTAGAAGGTTTCAATAGCAGATTTAAGCACACCAAAGAAAAAAACCAATGAAACTGATGATAGATCAATAGATAATCCAGTAGTGAGAAACAAACAGAAAGGTAAAATGAAAAAATCCCCCCGAACAACAACCCAATGCTAAAAGACCTGTGGCACCCCATACAGAGTGAGCACCCCAACATCTGCATAATGAGAATTTATGAAGAGAAGGGTGAAAGGGGCACAAAGACTACCTGAAAGAAGAGTAGCTAGAAACTGATGAAAAATCCAACCTATGCAAACAAGATACAGAATGAACTCCAAGTAGATTATTATCAAGGAGTTTCTTGACATATCATAATTAAACTTTCTACAGCCAGGAGTGAAGAACAAATCTTGAAAGCGTTAAGAAAGAAGCAAATGATCAGGTATAAGAAATTGGTGATAAGATTATCAGCTGATTTTTATTCAGTTGTTCAAAAGATTAGAGATCACAAGATAGTGAAATGACAAGGGGAAAACTGCATACAAGAATCTCATTTCCCGCCGGCCGAAATAGCTCAGTTGGGAGAGCATTAGACTGAAGAATCTCATTTCCCCATTTGGGGTTCACCCTAAATGGTAGCTCCAACACAAGAACTATCAGTAAGTACATCATGGTCCTGCTCGATACTCACCTTCATGAAATCATCACTGAAGAGAAGTTAAGGGTGCTATAGCTAAGTATGGAGAAGCATGCAAATGGTGTCTGGCTATCAATCAAAATCGTGTCTGGGATCTTATAGTCTTGTATTCAAGCAAGCAGCCATCTAAGTGAGGAGCTAACTAAGTCCACACAGAAGAAGCACACCAGTTTGTGTGGTCCAGAGATGAAATGTACAAAATGTGAATAGGGTGAGGAGAAAAGCATCAGAGAAAAATTATGAACGCCTAATTTGTGGAGTGCTACAGGCACCAGTGGGATCCCCAAATGCATCTGCAGAATATCTCGTCAGACTGAGCCACTGGCAGATCCACTCCAGCTACAGGCAAGAGTCTCAATAAGCCATACTTTCAAACAGAAACCCTGTAACCTTGACTATGCTGGAGCAAACTTGATACATGTCCAGTCGACCGTTACATAGACCTGACCTGAATTTGCTTTGGGAACAAATATTGCTTAATGGTTCTGTGATGGAAATTTCTTCCCTAGCAGTTTTTGAATATTGTTTGGAGTCCTTTCCTTCTTATGCATTATGTGTATTTTGGTCTGTACACTATGTACTATTATGTTTTTAACTTTATTGTTTTCTGTTGAGTCTCCCAGCTGTGAAGCACAGGAGTGGACGCATAAAGTTATAACTGATACAGGCAGATATAGGGAAATGGGCAGTGGGTGGTAGGGAGGTGAGGGGCATTTCAGAAGTAAATAATACAGACAGGAGGGGGTGGAGTGCACCAGACTAGACTGTGATTGCATCACTTATCCTAAAGATGATTTAACAAGACGAGTTGGGGGGGGGGGTGCTCTAAAATTGATGTGGGGTGGTGACTTTACAATTCTCCTTGATACACTTGAAAGATGGAACTATTGAATTAAATGATAGATAAATTACTTGCCAATAAAACTGTTGGGGGAAAAACCCCATTTTCAGTAGTATTATTTTTCAAAATTAACCAGATTAAACCTGAGAGAGCTGTTCACTAGCAGTGCTTTCTGCAAGGAATGATAAAAGGTGGGGAATCATTCAGGCTAAAATGAAAAAAAAAAGTACAGTTAATTTAAAGCTACACAAAGATATAAAGAACACTGCTAAAGGTAATTACATAGAAAAATATGAAGGGCATTATAAATTTAATTCTTTGCTTGAAACCCTTCCCCGCCCCCAATGTGATTTAAGAGACAATCACACAATGTGATATCTATGGAACTCTATTGAGGGACACACAAAACAAAGATATGACTTTTTAAAAGAACAGTAAAAAATGAGGGGAAAAGGTAGAGTGATATATATATATGTGTATATATATACATATATATACACACATCTAATGGTGTTTATCTGAACTAAACTGCTATGGATTACAGAATTGATTATAATATCCACAATAATTACAATTTCCAGTAAAGAGATAACTCAACAGTACATAGTAACATGAATAGTAAGTGATTCAATAGAACACATAAGAAAATATTCAACACAAAAGAAGACTGTAGGAGGAACTAAGTGACAAAATGAAAGAAGGAAAACAGCAAAAATATGTCCTTCATTTACAGCAATTAGGTAATAGGTAAATAAATTTTTCACTTTAATTTAGAGCTTGTCAAGCAATAGATAAAAATACTTGCTGACACTATTTTATGTTGAAAAATATTTTTGAAATAGCTTTGTTATAAATTTCACATATCATCCAATCTAATCTTTGTTATAAATTTCACATATCATCTAATCTAATATTTGGATCATATTAAGAAGAGTTGTGTAATTATCACCACAATAATATTCAGAAAATTTTCTTCTCTCTTTATTGTTAGCTCCCCATTTCCCCCCAACTACACTTGTCATGTCCCTTGGTAATTTTTCATCCCGTTACTCTCTGTATAGATTTACCTATCCTGGTCTTTATATACAGAAGATTATGCAAAACACACAGAATGCTAACAACAACAAAAGTCCAACAACAAAGGCACAACAAAAGATAATTTTCTATACAAAAGCATGAAATAATAAAAACTGATATAACTTTTAAAAAGAGGTCAACATAGCATTACAGGAGACAAAACTGGAGACAGAGTGCAGGGTACTGTGCCAAATCTGACCTCCACACTAAGGGCCTACAACAGAGCAGCAAGAGGAACAAAGCAATGAAATTCCTGGGAATGCCAAAAATACTTTGGGTCCAGGGCACCCCATCAGACGACATTGGAAAACACTCCAAAAAGTCAACGGACAGACTTTGAACTACTCAGAGGCACTTTCTTGTTGTTGTTGTTTTTGCTTGCTGTTTTGGTGCTTATTATTGTCTATGCATGTCTTTCTAGATAAGATAGGTGGGATAAACTATCTGGAGGAGAAAGTGTACATGGGAAAGGGGGAAGCAGGGGAAAAAAGGAGGGGTGTCAACCATCCCAGGAAGAAGAGTATAACAAGTGATCTAAACTGGTGGCAAGGAGGGTGTAGATGCCTGGTGAGGCTTGATCAAGGGCCATGTTGCTGACAGGAATTACTGAAATGCAAAGGAAGGCCAAACATAATAGTGGGACAAGAGGAAAGTAAAAGGAAATACATGAAAGAACTAGGAGGCAAAGGGCATTTATAGAGGTCTATATACAGGCATATACATATGTAAGCATATTTATATATAACAAAAGGAAAATATACATTTTTATAGTTTTAGTATTAAAGTAGGCTGGCCTTGGGTCTCTACTCATGTACTCCCTCAATGCAGAAACACTGTCTTCTAATAAACCATCATTCTGTGATGCTCACTTTTCCTGACACGATTGCTGAAGACAAAATGGGTCTTCATAAGCAAATGTTGCGAAGATAGCTGATGGTGCCCAGCTATCAAAAGACATAGCATCTGGGGTTTTAAAAGTTTGAAGATAAACAAACGGCCCTCTAGCTGAGAAGCAACAAAGCCCACATGGAAGAAGCATGTGTGTGACCTGTGTGATCATGAGATATTGATGTGATCAGGTATTAGGCTTCAAAGATCAGGTATTAGGCTTCAAAGACCCAGAACAAAAAAAAACATATCAATGTGAATGAGGGGGAGTACAGCGTAGAGACCCAAGGCCCATCTGTAGTCAATTGGACATCTCATTACAGAAGGGTCACAGGAAGAAATGAGCCAGTCTGGATGCAATATAGGACTGATGAAACATACAATATTCATCGAGTTCTTTAAAATTTCTTCTCCCCCAGCTCACCACCCCCAGTATTGGGACCCAAATTCTACCTTACCAATCTGGCTAGACCAGAGCATGGTGCAGGTGAGAGCTTGCAACACAGGGATACCAGGAAAAAATAAATGTCTCAGGTTCAAAAATGAGAATAGTGATACCAGGAGGGTAAAGGGAAGGTAGAGGGAGTATAGGAGAACCAACCACAGTGATCTACATAGTACCCCTCTTGAAGAAGGACGCACAACAGAAAAGTGGGTGAAGAGAAACAGTGGTCGGTGTAAGACATGAAAAAAAATTATGAATTATCAAGGGCTCATTAGGGAAGGAGTGTGGGGGAGGGGGGAATTGAGCTGCTACCCAGGGCTCAAATAGAAAGAAAACGTTTTGAAAAGGATGATGGCAACTTATGTACAAGTGTGCTTGACACAGTGAACATGTACATGGATTGTGGTAAGAGAGGCAAGAGTCTCCAATAAAATGACATGATGAATGAATGAATAAATGAATCCCTCAACAGAGCTATCAAATAATAAGGTATTACCTCTTAATCTAGTTATATTTGCCGTAACTGACTTTACAATGCTTTCTATCTGATCGATATGCTCTCTATCTGAAGACTGTTCACATCTCTCAAGGATGGTCAGAGACCATTCACTGAAAACTTAATCCATGTGGGGACCCTGAAAATGGATTTGGGGCCTCCACTACCATCCAGAACATTCTGCAAACTGGTTTTGATTAGTTTATGCTCTGATATCATTCTCTCCTTCAGATTTGGGTTTAATTGACAATCCTTGAGTCACACAGGCTGGTGTGCTCCTTCCATGTGGACTTAGTTGACATTTCACTTAGATGACCACTTGTTTTAAAAACAAGCCTTTAAGACCTGAGATATTGTTTTTTCTGATAAGTGGGCACCATATGGCTGCTTTACCACATTTTGTTGTAGCACCAGATCCTCAATGACCTCTTCGGGAAGACAAACCATGAGCAGAGTCATGTCATAAGAGTCAATTGTTCCTTGATTGGGACCAGAAGTAAGTGCGAGCCCAAAATCCATTCATAAATCTATGGCTTATAGATGTCTCTGGTTCACTTTAGAGACATCATTGTCATTGTATGACAGAGCATATTTTAAGTCACTCCCCTAGACATAACGCAATTCTGTGATAGTGTCAATAATTTAGCTAATGGAATGGATTTGAAAACATTGTCGAGAAAGGGATATTCTACAAGAACAGAATGGTTTTAGACTACAGTACCTGAATTATTGACTTGCACAGATTCAACTTTCATATGATTGACCAAGATTTATTGGGACAATGGGAGTTGGTAATAGGGCAAATTTGCAATAACACTCATTCACAAAGACAGAACCTACCACACTAATACATGTCAAAAGAAAGCAAAGAGAGCATGAAAATAATAAATATATGGTAGTCCGAGGTCACCATTTATTGGGCACCCTCAAATCAAGAGATCTACCTCCAACTTCATAAACTTGGGATATGAGTAATCTGCTTCTGCCTTATGTACAAGAGACTATGTCAGTTCCTTGTGAATATGTACAACCAAGTGATATGGCACTACCTAAAACATCTGGGAAGAGAAATACCATACAACCCAGCAATAACTCTTGGAGCATATACTTCAAGGGCATAAAGAGACTAGGTTCTCCCATATTCCCATATCCCACAGTTCATAATAGCAAGAAGGCCAAATTCGTATCAGTAGAAGAATGGATAAAGAAGCCCTGGTGGATAAACACAATGGAATACTGGGCATCCCTATAAGCCAGTGATGACATACGTCGTAATATGGATGGACCTGGGAACGATTATGCTGAGTGAAGGCAGTCAATGACAAAGGGACAAAGGTTGTGTGAGTCCACCACTATTAAGGATAAACACTAAGGTGGAGTCAGGTTTCTGTTCTCGGGTCATGTCATCTTCTAATCTGTTCCCGAGGAAAGTGGTACACAGCCTGCGGAGGGTCCATGGACCATATGCCACACTCTAGGGACATTCTAAAATACTCTCTTGAAAAAGAGGGAAGGTCTTCAAGGAGCTGAGTTCAAGAAGAGAAAAAAGTCATGAAACTGACTGTGAAAGCAATTGTATAACACTGCTCGCTGGGATTGAACTATGGCATGTTATATCTGTAAGAACTCCCGATAAAATGATAAAAAAATATAAAACAGATTATAGCCCAAAAAATAAATCCTCTCTTTAGTGTCAACAAAATAATTCGAAAGTAAAAGCATGGAAAAAGATATTCTAAATACTAGTAGAGAGCAAGAGTAACTATACTAAAATGAGAAACACTTTCAGATAAAAAAAATAATTTGAAACAAAGAGCTTTACATACTGATAGAAAATGGGGGGAGGGGAACCCAATGAAACAAATGGTATCTTTTAAAAAAATGCATCTACTGTGGACTTGAAGGTGTCCATGGAGTAATAAGAGACTACTACACATGGAACTCTGATGACATAAACTTGACAACTGAGAAAAACTAGATCAATTTTTTGGTAAGCACAAACCATCACATTTCACATCACAATAAAAAGATAATATGAAAAGGTCTACGAATATTAAGAAAATTGAACACATGATGGACAGATTTCAGCAGAGTTTGCACAATTGGAATGGAAGGCCCACAATCTACTTCTTAAAAGTAGCCAACAAAAACCAAATGAATACAAACAGAATTGTGTCCAACACTCTAAGCACCTGGGTTAGAAGTCACTTAAAATACACAGCTGCCACACAATACCCAAACCAAACTCCCTGCCATCAAGTCAATGCTGACTCATACTTAAAATTATTTTCTTTTTTTTAGATTATTTATGTCGTAACCCTTTCCGTTTATATTCTAAATTAATGCTGGCATCCTCCCAATGAGAACTTACCCGAAGCATGGGTCCATTTTGAAACACATGTGGCTCATCACACACCACACAGTATTCATTCAATACAGGGATCCGCTGTTCAGCAAACTCAATTGTCTGACGGCAACAATAAAGGAAAGCAATTAGGTGGAATTCACGAAAAAGAGCACCCACTCAGTACTGCAATGTTTTATGACAGGTGAGGATGTTGTTCATACCTGCACTAGGAAGCCACGGTCTCGTATTGGAATGCATTTTGCACCATTTGGCTATAAGAAGCAAAGTGAAAGAACAAAACACCTTTTTTTTAATTGGGAAAAATACCAACGATAGCTTTTCACTTTTTGAAACAGCATATTGGAATGCATTTTTCACCATTTGACTATAAAAAACAAAGTAAAAGAATACAATGTCCCACTTTCTTCACCAGAAACAAAAACATGAATTATATTCTTTCACTTTTTGAAACAATGAAAGCAGGCATGATCTTTCTAGGATCGCATATTAGTAAGTCACCATCATCAAGAATTTAGGACCATATTATTCGATGTATGAGAATACCTTTTGTATTTCAATGCTTGCATCATTTTTAGTGTCTCGTCTTCTAGTAAAAATGATCGGCATCTTTACATGATCACAACACACATATTTTTTTCTATTTCTCACTGTCAAATGCACCAGGCTCTTCAATTATAATATTTCAATCTTATTTTACAATCAGATAAAATTATTCCTTCAAAGAAATATTAGATTAGCTACTGAAAAAGGTAAACACTACTAAACTAAGTGTTAGTCTTAACTATGTAAGATATAATTAGGACAGTTTCTTTTGAAGGTTATCTGAAACTATCATGGCAAATTTTCCACTATGTCATTGTTTTTTTCACGTGACTATTCTCAATGATACTTTCCCTGTCCACAGAGCTCAACTTCGCAAAATTTTGCACTTAGATGTCTACTTAAATTATCAACACATGCAAATACATTTTCTTAAGCAAAACTTTACAAGTATCATTTACAAGTTAAATTTTTTAAATCAATATAAGAGTAACATATCTGGAAACAGCTGTCTTCTCTTTTTTTCCCCCTCAGTATTTATTGCTAGGTGTGTCCACATTAATGATTAGTGATAAATACCCTGCCACAAACATTTCGTAAAAGCTAGCAAAACTTTTTTCCCTCAACTATGTTGCATACGTGCATAAGATATGCTTCATGATCTCTAAAGTGATTTAGTGTAAGTCATGACTACCGAGAGCTTCAAGAGAAGTTCCGGCAAACAGCTATGAATGCTACTTCTCTACAGCAGTGGTAATTTTCATGGGTAAAGTCGTCTTTTTACATATGACAAGAAGAGCATTTCTCTTAGTTTACTTAAAAGGCAAGCTTTTCCCTCCACTATTCACATGAGAAAACCACACATTCAATAAGCCTATGCCATAAAGTATTGAAATTATGTCCTTGCTTATAAATAAAACATAAATCCCGAGTCCACTGCTGTCCAGTAGATCCCAACTGGAAGTGACCCTATGGGACAGAGTAGAACTGCCCGGCAAGGTTTCTGCCAGTGCTCTTTTGACGGAAAAAGTGCTACATCTTTATCTTGCACAGAGGCTGGCGAATTTCTAATGCAAATCGTTTTGCTTAGCAGCACGCCCTGCCATCACTGTGTCACCCGGGAACCTTCGCTATGTGTATTTGTCTTCAGAACCCACATGCACGTTTCAGAACCCGGCGCGAAGATCGGGCTGGCCAAATCGCAGAAGGAAGCTGAGGCCCACAAAAGAGCTCGTGTCGCTGGCCTCCCGCACCGTACAGAGAAGTCTACTCCACCCGAGCGAAGCCCCCTGAGAGGAAAATATTTACGCACAGCAGCCTGGGAAGAGGACGATGGTGTTAGGATACCAATAAGCCCTGAGGTAAGAGAGAGCCTCCTGCCCTCCGCGGTGGGTTCCTTGAACAGCTCGGGTCTGGATGCCTTGGGGGCGCCGGAGTAGGACTTGCCGAGCAGCTTGTGGCTCTTCAGCCCGTACAGCTCCTCCACGCGCAGGCTGCTGGAGTAGGAGCGGCTGAGTTTGTGGGGCTTCAGGGGGGCATTGTGCTCACAGCGTGGGTCGCCCGAGCAGGATCGAGTCAAGAGTTTATGCGACTTTAGAGTGAGGCAGTCCTCGGGCTTCCCCGCCGCGGGGCAGGGCCGGGTCAAGAGTTTGTGCGATTTGATGGTGCTCATGGCCTGCTCGGCCCGGGGGTCGCTGGACAGGGAGCGCCCAAAGGTCCGGTGCGACTTGGCGGCGCACAAGTCGTCCGTCTTGACGGTGCTGGAACAAGTCCTCCGTAACAGCTTGTGGGTTTTGGAGAGTCCATCTTGCTCCGATTTCAGCTTGGATTTGCTTTTGCCACAACCCGGGGGAGGATAACTTGGCGACCTTCAAAGAACGAACAATGGACACAGGGCACAGGGTGAGTTAACGGACCGGACCGTCCTGCAGGCCTCTTGGGCCCCAGCTCAGCTTTTGATGAGCTACTTTTGGAAAGCACTGCTGTAAATTCCATGCCCCTCCCTGTGGCAGCGGTCTAACCAGCTACAGCTGGAATGAAAGGAAGAGACGAGTTTCCATGAAAATAACCAAACCCACCCCCAAACCACCCCCCACCCCTACCCTACAGAAGTGCCCTGAAAGCCAACTGGCAACATCATATATCTTGAAACTCTTTCTGAATGAAAGCTCAATGTGAAAACAAAGAGAATATAACTTTAATGCATGTGGCTAACTCTGGTAAAGAAAACTAAACAAATACATACAGAGAAGAACGCCTTCTGTTTTTAAGTAGAGAACTAGTCATGGGGGGGGGAGGGGAAGACACGTTAATTTACATCTTCCTTTGAAGGCACTGAGCACAATAAAGATGCCAGGATTATGAAAAGGACGCTCAGAACTGATTAACAATAGAAGACCACGTGCTCAGTCTTTGGCAAGGCAGTGATTGCGCCTCCAGTTACCTACCTGCGCAAGGTAGAAAATAAATGCAGGGGAGACTTGACCTTCTTTTCTGACAGCTTCTTATTGTGCAGGCAATTGGATTTGTCTTTGCTTTGTTTCCACTGCTGTGTAACAAATGTCTGCATGATTCTGTCAATCCAAAGAGATAAATACGGTTATCACGGTTCCCGTGCAATTGTTTATTCAACTGTATTTATTATGTAGAGAATGCATTTATCAGTGGAAAATAAACACGTAGTTATCAGTAAGAAGCAAGTTTAGAATCATGTTTTCATATGCAGAAATACTTCATGTACAAAGTTCCCTATTTAGTAACTGCAATCAGTAGTTTTACAATGGGTTCCCTGAGACTATGGCTCAATAAAGGGCAAAGCATGGTGCGCATTTGAAAGTTCTGTAAAATTAAAGTGACTTTTAAAAGTCACCTCAAAAGGGGCATCTTGTATGTCCTCTTCTAGAAGGCTAGATTTTGTGTCTAGAGAGAAAGCCACATCCTGTCTGTGTGGAAGGTCTCCAAGGGAGACCGTAGCATTATTATTTTATTCAGAAAAATAAACAAAGCAACCACTCTGGATTTACTACAAAACAATGGGACATGGGCCCAAAGGTCCATTTCTTTGATCACACCAGTCAAAATTTTATCTTAAAATGGTCAATGAAACCTTATGCCTGTAATTTATAACTTCTCACTTGACTTTAAGATTTCATTCTGCTGCCAATATATTAGTAAGAGAACTATTGGTTCTCTCTTCCGAGTTGTATGCACAATATGAAAGTCTTCATTCATGTCTTTTTCTGATACTCAAAAGCCATTTTCAGTCAGAAGTTTAACAGACCCAATTTTCAGTTTAGTTTGGGAACATTAAAAAGATCAACTTTTCCCAGTGGCTGGAGACTATGGAAGTACAGTGTTGCTGTATGTGCAGATAATAATATCGCAGATAAAGAATGCATCCATATATCCAAAATAATTATATAAGCTCTAGTTTTTAAAGAACTAATTTAACTTATAAAAGTTTCACATAACCTTTATATTAGTGTCCAAACATCGATCGCACAGTGGCCCAGTGCCAATGCCTTCAACACTGTTTCTGCCTCTAGGCCCCAAGGGACAAACAGGGGACTATGATGGAGCCCCATAGGAGAGAAGTCCTGTGGAATTTGCAGTCTGGAGCACCCTGGCAGACTCCTGCTGAGGGGCTCCGAAGCCAGTGTGACTTCACCAGGAGAAAAGCAAGGCAGTGGATATTCACCGTTCACTCTCCTTCCTCCATGCATTGACCAATTTAGAGACCAGAGAGGCACTGGAGGCTATCTCCACAGAGGTCAGCGTCCTTGGCCAATGCACAGAGAGGTGGAGGGAGGACAAGGGGTCCAGGGTGACAAAAAGGAAGACACTGGCCCAGTTCCAAAAGGAAATTGTACTACTGAAGTTATTTATATGATTTCTTCTTACTTTCATAAAGGAATGCCTCTCCTGATGTACCTCAACAAAAAACAAAAACAAAAACAAAAGCCTCTAATAAGGAGCAACATGAGAATTCAGTTTGCTTCAACAGGAGTCTCCCAGCCCCCCACTCGCACTTGGACAAACTTACTTTTTCAGCTGATGTCCCAATCCAAATCGCTCCTTTGTAGAAATCTGAAAGACATCGACAGTGGGCACTGCAAAGAGAGGGTGGGGTGGGGGTGGAAGTCAAAGCTAAAATGTTCACTAGAAATCGAAGCATCACTGTGCTAAAACATAGAAGCAGTAAGTGGGTATACTGATGAACATGTGTGCATGTGTGCAGATGTGGACTACATACACCTAGAGTATCACACATTGCTATGTGGAGCTCATTCTCTGTTGCTATATATCGGCATGGAATGGGCGCCAAAATATGTGAAGTGTGAATCCCAATGCCCAGGACAGGATGTACTGTAATTTTTTTTTAAGTGGAAAAGACACATATGTCTGTAGGGACCTTATTAGAAAAAAATAACACAAAACAAAGGGTAACACCTAGAGGATTTTATCTTTCACTGCATACCCTCCAAGCAGTTCATATATTTACCAAGTCTATGTATTTCCTTGAATAAATTATGATGCTTATCAAATTGGTAACAACTCTCCCAAAAGTGACTCATTGTTTATATACTGATATATTGAGCTTTCATTGTGCCAAGCAGTATAAAAGTGAGCAATCAAACAAAACTCACTGTGCTTAAGCTGAATTCCAAATCACAGTGACCCCACAATATTCTATCTAAGAACAACCAAATAGTTTTTGGCAAAGTTTAGGTATTCCATCCTGACTGGCAAGGCAGCTGTCCAGTAGGAAGAGGCAGATGAAAATATACAATAAAATGTAAGGAATTCCACAAAGTGATAAAAGAGGGAGAACAATAAAGGATTAGTTATGGAAACCATAGGTCATGTGTGCCTAGGTTTGAATGTTAGATAGGAAGTTGGATGGGACGAAAAAGAAAAAAAGTCACTGAGCAGGTGCTATGTGAAGAAAGACTTTAAGATTTAAACTTGAAGGGCACAGGGACATCTACCAGAAAAACTGTCCTGCCAGAAGAACACTACCCTTTCTAAGCAAACAGGATTAAAGAGTCAAAAACAATACGCGGACTAATGTGGCTGAAGTGGCATATTATTAAGAAATAGAAAAAGAACCACTGACAGAGTATATAGACTCTTTTGAAATGGACAAGGATATAAATCGAAAGATCAGTAAAAAAATTATCCAAATATCAACTAGGTCAAAATATGTTGTACCTTGCATAGGATGTGGTGAGTATTTTGCATTCAGATTCTGGGCTAGAGGCGACAGATTTGAAGGACTGGAGTTGAATTGCAGGGTAAACAATCAAAATTGAGGTCAAGAATTTGGGCCTTAGCAACTGGAAAGACGAAACTTAAATTCCTTATAAGTAAAAGAAAACAGGGGAAATAAGTTTGACCAGATGGGAGAAGATCAGCTATGTGACTCTGAATATCTTAAACTTTGAGGTGGAACGAAAAGTCCAGAATTCTGGCATTCAGGGGAGAGAAAGGGACCAACTAGGAAGGAGAGTGAAACCCAGGTGGCAGAACAACGCAACAAATGAATGAGTGTCGATGTAGGAGAGAACGCTAATGTCTGTAAGACTTAAGGGGACCTGTCAGGAGGATAGAAGTAAATTAGAGTGGGGCTGATCAGAACACAAATTCACAAAAATTTGAGGAGGAGATAAAGAACTACTATCAAAAGCTGGCAATTAAGATGAAGACTCAAAATTGGCCAAGGAGTCAGTTAGCAACTGAAGTCATTCGTAATGCTGAAAAGAATAAAGTTGGGCAGGCATGCGCCCAAATTCTGACAAATGTAAATTTGCAGGAGAGAAGAAAGAAAATGGATTTTGCTAACAGAGAGAATGTTGGTCAGGAAAGCTAAAGGTCAACGGAAGCAAAGTATGAAAAGTCGTGAAGAGTCAAAGAGGTCTTTTTCTTTTTTTAAGATGTGAAAAATATTTGTTGACTGGTGGGAAGAATCCAGGAGAAAGACAAGAACAGCATAAAAAGGAGGAAGAAACTTGCTGGATTGGTGTCTTAATAGGAAAAAGGGGAAGAAAGCTAATACACAAGTAACAGAAAGGCCCTATGTTATTACGTAAGCACACAGACAGGACCCTTCAGTTTAATAGCTGACACAGCAGATAAGTAGAAGCCAGTCTGCACTGTTAATAAGCCATTCTGAGGCCCCAGATGCTAAATGTTGCACACCAATATGGTATATAATATGGTATATGTGCACTCTCTCTGTTGACCATTACCCTGAAATGCAAAAGTTCTATCCTTCAAGAAAAACACAGCATTTTTATCACCAAGCCTGTCATCTCCTTTCCTAAAAACATCCAAATTATTTTCCAGGGGCGAAGAAAGCATTAACTTAATTTCAATGAAGTAAATGAAGAAGTTTAAAATCTTGAAAACTCCAGAAGAGGTCTATGTATCTCAGGGTCATTAAGAGAGAAAGAGACAACTGTATTAGAATACATCTCGTTCTAAGAAGATTGAGAAGATTGAGATAATCCTTTTGCAGGTCTACGTAAAAAGATGGAAGGCAGAGAAGCAAAAGAAGTCTGGCTGAAAAATGCAGAAAAATCCACTAAGTACTAAAAGAACTAGAAAGTATTTAATTGGGGAAATTAGATCAACAAAGTGATAAACATTAATATTTAACACATACAAAACTATCCAGAACATGGTACTAATTCCAATCAGTTAATAATTCCTATAATTAATATACAGAAAAAACAAAATCTAATCATGCTAAGAATGACTAGAAAAGAATTGTTAATATTTTATTACATGATACCTTTACTCAAAAATACAAATTCGATATGGACTTGGTAATATAAGTGGGAATGACTCAAAAATTCTAGGATATATTGAAAGAGCTAATAAATCATTATCTCCAAAAATATTTCAAAGTTCAATGGCCAAAGTTCAACTCATTTTACATAGCATGTTTTATAGTACGGGAAATATGAAAAGTTCACATTATGAAACTAAAACAATCTTGAGAAAAATGCTTAAGCATAGTAAAAAATCTTGGGAAATAACTAGCTGATAGAATTCAATACCCTACTGAAGTTAAAATTATTACTTTTCTGAATGAGAACAGAATACTACTATGAAAACCCAATAACAAATAGCTTTCTTAAACAGTCAGCCTTATACCCGCTAAGAATATTGCTAAAAGTAACCAATTTGTATGGATAATGATAAAATTCTTACTATTACCAGTAACATTGAATATGAAATCTTGTTGTACAATTGAGTCTACATGAAGCATAAAACAAAAGATCAGAAATACTGCAAGGCGAAGATTTTTTAAAAATCAAAAATTTAGGTACTGTATATGTCGCTAACAAATGGATCGAATTAAAATTAAAACAAACTATTGGAACAAAGAAATATGGTAATATGGGAAGGCTTCAGGATACAAAAGTTCAAAAAATTAAAACTAAAATTCTCACTTAAAAATCAAAATGCAGAGAATCTTAATATATTCAGAGTTTTAAAAATCATTTAAGAAGTTGAAGGACATCAGGTGAGAATAAAGAATTTGACAGAACAATTTAACTGTATTACAAATGTGAAACCACCTCATTAAAAGGACTATACCAGGGGTGGTTGGGGGGAATTGGGGAGCTTATAACAATAAGTACAGGTGTGATGAAAAGGTTCAAAAATGGATTGAGGTGGTCACTGCAAAATCCTTTAAAAATATAATTCTATCATTGAGTTGTATGATACTTGGACTTTTTTAAGTTGACTTAAAAAAGAAAGGAAGGGCTGAGCCTTGGTGGCGTAGTGATTGTGCGCGGGACTGCGGAACCCTGGGCTGGCGGTTCAAATCCAGCAGCAGCTCTCTAGGAGCAAGGCTGGGCCTTCAACTCCCACCAGAGGGCAGTGATGCCCCCCCCCCAAAAAAAAAGAAAGGACATGGAAAGTGGATGCTGGACTAAGTGTAAGTGGCAATCCGTGGAGTCTGTGAGACTCCAGGTCAACTGTATTGTACTTAAGTACTGCACTGGTCTGTAAAGTGCCCACAGGGGTATGCGTTAACCATTGTAAGACTGACATGCTGGAACTGAACACTTAAGTAAAGGAATGGTAGATGACAGTAACTATTATTTCTTATTGCTGGAATGGGAGGTTTGGGATGAACAAGAGATTGCTTTTTATTATACACACATACCTATATAATCATATGATTCATCTAAAATGATATTTTCCTTGTAATCAATAAAAATAACTCTTAAGTGAATAAAGAATTGCACTTCTAGAATTCTTATCATTTCTGTTGCCTCCCTGATAACTATCATATTGGGCCTTATGCAAGTGTTATAAGTCAGAAATTGTTATTTATATATTTCTCAGACCTGGGAACACCTGCCTTAAAAAGCAACCGCTGAAGGTACACTGGTGGAGAAGGGAGCTGGAGATATGGGGAAACCAGGATGGGTGAGCCCCCTCAGGACAGTGGTTAGATTGGAGCTGCTGGAGAGAAGGTGGGGTAGAGAGACGGAACCAACTGCAAGGATATACACATAAGCTCCTATTTGAAGGATGGGCATCAGGGGAGTCGGTTAGGGGAGAGGTCAGGTAGTGTGAGAGATGACAGAATAGCAATTTATAAAGTATTGAGGGTTGGTGGGAAGGAGAGAGCAGGGAAAGTGGGGAAGGAATGGAAAAGTCGATACTAGGGGCTCAAGGGAAAAGGCGGATGATTGGAGAACGATAATAGCAGTGGACATGTGAAGGTGCCTGGCACAGTATGTTTATTTATGTATTGTGAAAAATGATGTGTGAGCCCCCAGTAAAATGATTAAATTTAAAAAAAGCAACTGTTGCTAAAACTTGGTTTGTTAAAACTTGGGCTAGGCAAACATCTTTTGCAATCTCACTTTACTATAAATGCTAATATCTCCAAAGACATTCTAAATAAGAGTCCTCAGGAAATTATTCTGTTGAGTTTTTTTTTAACTTGCTTGCAATAATTCAAGTCATAAGTGTGAATAACACATAGGTTTTTCTTCTGGAAAAATAAATATCTCTACTTTATAATGTTGCCTCTAGTCTTTGGCACCTGTGGTGCATTATTATCCATTTTAAATTATATTTTTCCATCAATTTTCCTCTATGAATAAAAAAATCTTTTGGAGAATTTCTTAGGAGACTAATGATGAGAGTTAATCCCATGCTTATACAGTGAGTGCTTTAAGCAAATAGGAGAAAAACAAGCAAAAGGTTAACAAGTTTGAATGATATCATCTCCATAAACAAAATTTCTAGCGATCTTTGCTATAAATAGTACAGATGAACCCAAACAAGAGGCAGGAAAGAGTGAATTCAAAGTCTCCCATCCGTGAACAACATGGAAGCAAATGGCAGACTACCACAACACCATCTCGAAATGAATGATCGGCGGACCCAGAAAGTATAGCCCAGGAAGGGGGCCTGGGAGAAGAGCGAGGCAGGAGGATAAAAGTGTCATGTCGCCACCCGGGTGTCACCGCAGAACAACGGGGACAGTTCCTATCAAGATTAATTCTACGTCCACTCACACTACACCCGAGAGACAAGCAGAAATGCAAACACCCCCTCAGCTGTACGACAGTGGATCTCACTGTGGCTACTGAAGAATACGACTGCCTGCTACTACTGGCCACCTTGCCACCAACCATCCACCCATTCCAAGGGAGGTGTGATCAGAGGTACACCGAGATGATTCGGGTGTTGACAATTTATTAAGAAATCATTTTGGGGGGAAATCGATAAAGGGCAGTAAAGGACAAGGACTGAAAAAAAAAGAAAAGAAGGGTACAAGTCAGGTGAAGTCCTAGCCTACCGCCTGATCCCATAAACTAACACTGGGACATAAACTGCCCTGTTATTTGTCCAGTGTTGAGCAAAGTACCTGGCTCATTGTATCCCCTCCTTGTGGGAGCCCAGTGGAACTGTAGGATAAAAACTGACTGCTAACCACAGGTCAGCGGTTCAAACCCCACTAACACTCAAAGGAGAACACGGACGTTAAGGTCTGCTCCAGTAAAGAGCTACAGTTTTGGAAACCCTGCACTGGGTCCCCGTGAGTTGGAATCAACTCAATGGCGATGGGTTTGGTTTGGGGTTTTACTGATCTCCAGCAGGCGAAGGCGCTCATTTTTGGGGAGCATCAGGGGCTGAGTAGCCAGCAAGAAAATATGGAGCTGCGAGCAGAAAACCAGTAAAAGGAAAGTGAGAGAGAAAGCCTGTACACAGCACCAACAGTCTGTTGCCAGCCCGCCACCAATGTCCCGTGTGGCAGTGATGAAGCTCTCGTTTCTCTTTTCACTGCCATCAAGACAATGCTGCTTCATAGCAACCATAGGGCAGAGGGAAACTGCCCCGCTTGAGTTTTTGAGAATGTAAATCTTTTTTTTTTGGAGGGGGAAGGGGAATCACTGCCCTCTCGTGGGAGTGGGAGGCCCAGTCTTGCTGCTGCTGGATTTGAACCGCTAAGCCAGTGGGCCGCAGTCCCGCACTCAACCACTACACCCGCCACCGGGGCTCAGCTTGAGAAGGTAAATCTTTATGGGAACAGAAAGCCCTATCTTTCTCTGCACGAGCTGTTGGTGAGTTTGAACTGCTGACCGGTGGATTGAAGCCCAGTATGTGACCAACCGAGCCACTGTACCCCCAGAGCTTCTTCCTGATAAATCTGAGGCAAAGTAAATGCAGAATTCATCTTGTCTTATAACTAAAGAAATATTTCCTCAAAGAAATATATTCGATTACT